>PVHP010000185.1:0-105063 GCA_004024765.1 Zapus hudsonius
CTCCCTCTCTCCCTCTCCCTCTCCCCTCTCTGTGTGCAAATAAATAATTTAAAAACAAAAACTCTTCATGCTTTAACCTTCATCCTGAGGTCCCCAAGTATAGGCAGCTACGAAACTTCTATTCCTTAGATCACCTCTTCAGAGGGCAGAGAACATACTCTTTCTCCTTATTCCTACAAGAACCTTCGTTCTCACCAAAATATCTCAAGCTTCTAATCAAGGGTCCTGACTTTAGGATTTTTTTCATGTGAAACTGAACTGTCCTTTAGGGGTTGTTTTGTCATGAGCCTCAACAGGCTAAGTGAACTCCCAAGTGTGTATGTGATAGAAAAGGAATTATATTATTAAAAAATGTGGTGGTAAAGTGACTTAAGTGATCATGCATGGTCCCCATCCCGGACACTCATAGTTTACACAATTATTTTCCTTATCCATTAATTGACTTAGTATCTCTGATTAGGTGTCGTTATGAAGGAGATCTGTTTAATCCAGGAATTGCATTTTGAAACTATTGTCATCATTTTCTTTCTTTGAGTGCTTGATATAAAAAAGATAAAGGTAAAGATATTTTAAAATTAAAAAAATTGAGGGTTGTTCATTATATTACTTTATAATTCCTCTAATGTCCCAGGGACCTGTAGTGGTGTCCCTCGTTTTCTTTCTGTTATTAGTCACGTGGGTCTTTTCTCTTGTTTTCTGGCCACAATTCTGTTTTTTTTTTTTTTTTGAACTTTATTATTTTTATTTATTTATTTATTAGAGGGGGGAAAGAGGCTGATAGAGAGAGAACAGGCACGCCAGGGCCTCCTGCCACTGCTGACGAACTCCAGACGCATGCACCACCATATGCATCTGGCTTTATGAGGGTACTGGGGAATTGAACCCAGGTTCTTAGGCTTTGTAGGCAAGCACCTTAATTGCTAAGCCGTCTTTCCAGCCCCTTGTTTATTTTCTTTTTGGATATAATTTGCTCTTTAAGGTAAAAGATTAGGTTTCATTTTGTTGTTTTGCTTTGTTATGTTTATTTTTGAGATGCTAGGAATATAACCCATTTTCTTTAGCTCAAAATACTGCTTTACTCTCTCCTGAGATTTATTTATTTGCCTCTGTGTGTGTGGTATGTGAGGTGATGGTGGGAGTGTGTGTGGTATCCTCTTCTATCACTCATTCATGTTGTTTGTTTGTTTGTTTGTGGTGCTGGGGATTGAACACAAGGTCTCACACATGTTAGACAAGTCCTATGCTACATATTTCCTTTAGACAGTCTTTCTCCCTGAACCCAGAACTGCCAACTTTGTCAAAAGCCCCTGTGATTCTCCAGTGTGGCCTTGCCCTGCTGCTTGCATGAGTGCTGGGGAATGGAACTCTCGTGGACTTAGGCCCTCATGCTTGTGTGGCTGGCAAGCAGTCCTTACCTGCTGAGCCACCTCTTCAGACTCTTCTCCTGAGATTTCTTTGATATGTTTTATTTGTATTTGTTACCATGTTGCTTCATCTCCAAATATTTTGGAATAGTCTATCTTTCTATTACAGATTTGTACTTTAATTCTTATGATCTGTGAGCATGTCTTGTGTGATTTCATTTCCATTTGTTAGGAGTGTTACATTGACTAGAATGTGTGAAAATGCATATAGTCTGCTGCTTCTAGATGAAATCTAAATCTCAACTAGATCCAGTTGCTGGATCAGTTCAGTATGACTTCCTGGTTTTCTGCCTGCTAGATCTGTCACTTATGGTAAAAGGATGTCAGTCTCCAACTATAACAGTAGATTTGCCTATTTCTAAAAATATTTCTATTTTTTCTTTACATATTGGATACTCTTGTTAGATATACACATACTTGGTATCTTTATATCTCTTTGAAGTATTGACTCATGTAATTTCTCTTTATCCTTGATAAATAAATTGTTCTTGCTGTAAAATCTACTTGTGTCAAATAATGTAGCTATTCTAGCTTTTTTGATTACTGATAGCATTGTTATACCCCTGTCTCTGTCCTTTCAAGTTTTTTGTTTGTTTGATAAGTTTTTCTATTTTGGCAGTGCTGGGCATCAAACTTAGGGCCTTGAACACACTAGACAACACTGTACTACTGAGCCGCATTTCCAGCCCCATCTTTTTACTTTTCATCTGTGTCCTTATATTTAAAGTGGGAAATTTCTTGGGGCTGGAGAGATGGCTCAGCAGTTAAAGGCACTTTCTTATAAAGCCTGATGGCCTGGGTTCAATTCCTTAGTAACCACATAAAACCAAATGCACAAAGTGGCAAATGTGTCTGGAGTCCATTCAGTGACAGGAGGCCCTGGTGCACCCATAATCATATTCTTCTCTACCTCTCCTCTCTCTAAAATAAATAAAATTTTAAAGTGGAATTTTTATACAACACATATACTTGGGTCTATTTTATTCACTTCAATGGAGTTAATTGGTTTGTTTAAGACCACTTATATTTAAAATGGCAATTGAAATAGATTAATAATGACCATATTTACTGTTGTTCTATTCAGTGCCCTCTTAGTTCATTGTTATAATTTTTTATATTTTATTTATTTGAGAGAGAGAAGAGAATAGGCACACCAGGGCTTCCTGCCACTGCAAACAAACTCCAGATACATGCACCACTTAGTGCATCTGGCTTTACATAGGTACAGGAAAATCAAACCTGAAATATCAGGCTTTGCTAGTAAGTGCCTTTAACCACTGAGTCATCTCTCCAGCCCCCATCTTTTTTTTTAAAATTTATTTATTTTTATTTTATTTTCGAGAAGATAGAGTGAGTGTGGTGCTCCATAGACTCTTGCTTATGCAGATGAACTCCAGGTGCATGTGCTGCTCATGTGAACATAGGTACTGGGGAATCAACCCCAAACGTGGGCTGTCAGACTTTGCAAGCAAGCACTTTTAACTTGTAGGCCATTTCCCAAGCCTCTCATTGTTTTCATTTTTGTCACTTTTTTACTTTCTTTGGCTTTGGGTGTTTTATTTGATGCTAGTTTTTTTTTCTCAGCATTTCGGTTATACATATATTAATTTTTTCATAGTTGTCCTAGAATTTACAATATATATTTACAACTAATCTAAGTACCCTTTCAAACAACATTACATAGCTTCATGGGTAGTACAAGTACCTTATAACAGAATAATATAGTTTTTATTATATAATGGAGTTCTTCCCTCCCATTCCTTTTAAAATTGCTGTTTATGCATTTACCCATAATAAATAGTTAATATTATAAACAAAGTTGTTCATTTAAATTAGAATATTAAAAGTAAAAGATTCTTATCATACTTTCATTTATTCTTTTTCCAGTGTTCTTCCCTTTTTATGTAGATTTGAGTTTTTTTGGTTGGTTGGTTTTTTTTTCGAGGTAAGGGCTCACTCTAGCCCAGACTGACCTGAAACTCATTCTGTAGTCCCTTGGATATTCTCATTCATATTTTCTCTCATCTCTTTGTCTTTCTTTCTCTCTCTCTCTCTCTCTCTCTCTCTCTCTCTCTCTCTCTCTCTCTCTCTCTCTCTCTTTCTCTTCTCTTCTCTTCTCTTCTCTCTTCTCTCCCTCAAGTTTATTTTGATTATTTATTGTTGCGGCTGGAGAGTGAACCCAGGGCTTACCATATTCTAAGCACCCTCTCAACCTCTGAGTTCTACAGCCCTATACTCGTCTTATGATATATCATAAAGCTCATATTTTCTTGGATAGTGAATCCAAAAAAAGGCACATTTTGTTTATTTTAATTTCTAGCATTCCTTTTGATTCTTTAATCTGAGAGTTTCAACTACTGAGATTACCTATACGTACATGCTTTCCATTAGAGCCCCTAGCACATTAATGTTAGTTATTTTAAATTTCTAGTCTGATAATTCTATATTTGCTGCCATATCGGAATTTGGTTGTTATTCTTGCTTTTTCCTTCAGACTTTTTTTCTTTTTAGCATACCTTGTAATTTTTTTGTCAAAACCAAATGTGGTATTTCAGATAAAAGGAACAGATGTTAATAGGCCTTTAGTGTGAGGTTTTATGTTTATCTGGCTTGGAGTTAGACAGTGAATACTATTTGCTATAACTGTAGATGTTAGAGACTAAAATTTCTTTTAGTTTTCTTATTTTTGTCTCCTCTCCTTATATTTGGGTTTCCCAACATAACATCTTTTTTTTCCCATTACAATACCACTCTTAATGTGATGGTAAACTGTGGAGAGAGAAGTATTCTGTAGTCTTTTGATGAGATCTTGGTCTTTTAGTTAGCTTGTACCTCTTGCCTATAACCTTCACAAGTGCTTCTCAGTATTTTCCCCATATTTCTCAGCTCTATTTTCCCATGTAGGTTAGGCTCTAGCAAAATATTATCCCTGAAGAGTAAGTATTTCTTAAGGGAAACAAAGGTGCTGCTCATTCTCCAACAGTTAGGGGTAAGCAGCATTATCAGTTACATTCTCATTGCTGGGACAAAATAACCAGATATGACTTGTGGAAGGAAAAGGTTTATTTTTGGCTTACACTTTCGAAGGGATGTCTGTCATGGCAGGAAAAGTATATCATGAGCAGACAGCTGGAGTTACATAATCACACAGTCAGAAGGAAGTAGAATGAGAGAGAGAGAGAGAGAGAGAGAGAGAGAGAGAGAGAGAGAGAGACTGAAGGCAAGCTGAGCTAGGCTATATGAAACCAAGGTCTGTCCCCAGTCACACTTCCTCCAGCAAAGCTCTACCTCCTAAAGACTCTACAACCTTCCCAACAGTACCACCAGCTAGGGATTAAGTATTCAAACTGGAGGACAATTACATTCAGGCAGTTACCTTAAGTATTTCTGCCACTTGCTGGCAGTGGTTTTCAGATACCAGTAAGCTGTAATTCTCTGCATGATCCATTTTAGGACACCTCTTTGTCCAGTGACCTCAGTTCAGTTCTCAGATCTAAGATTTGTTGGGGCTGGGATTTTTGCCTGTTATGCATGTGTTTACAGGGAAGTGTGTGAGAACAATGGTCTAGTCATAAGCTTTGCTAGAAAGTCATCTCAGAACATGCTGAAAGCCATTTCTATGGGAAGAGAGATGATAAGCTCAGTCACCATTCTGGTAACCCCACTTGAATTTGTTAGAGTTCCTTTATGTATACAACTCCTTGAAGAGGCTCTGGTGGCAGAATGTTGTGTTGTGTTTTGTTTTGTGAGACAGTTTCATTTAGCCCAAGCTGACCTTGAAGTCATTGTGTATCTGAAAATGATTTTGAACTCCTGACCCTCTTCCCTCCACCTCCCAAGTGTTGCTTGCATCACCACACCCACCTAGGTGGCAGATGTTTTAAAATTTTCCAATATAATCCTGCTACAGAGAAAGCATTTGTTACAGCAATCCCATTAAAACTAAATTAGAATAGGAAGTTTCTTATGTCATAGTCCATTATTTTCTTGCTATCACAATACTCAAGATTAGGCAATTTATAAAGAAAAAAAGAGACTTTTAAACTTTTTATTGACAGCTTTTATAGACATTAAACTGATAATTCCTTCCCCCCTCAAATTCACCCTCCATCATATCTCCTCCCCCCTCTTAATCAGTCTTTATATTGTTTCAATGTCAGCTGTTTCAGTATCACCATCTAAGAAAAGAAGCATATTTTGGTTCCTAGTTCTGAGGCTAGAAAGTCCAAGATGGTGCTGGGATCTGCTTGTCTTCTGATGAGGGCCTCATACTGCTCCAACTTGGAAAGTGCAAGAACAAGTGGGTATGTGAGGAAGAAACAAAACACAAGGGATGACCTCACCTTATAACCAATTCTATATGTCACTAATGCAGCTACATAAGCAAGGAGAACTCATTTTTAATAGAAGATACTATAATGACCTGAACACCTCTTAAAGGTCTCAACACCGTATCATTGGGTACCAAGTCTCAATAAGAGTTCTGGTGGGAACAAGCTGTATTCAACCCGTTGCAGGCAGATACTGCAATTCATGAATTGACCTCAAAAATAAGTGAAGTTAGGAATCATTTCTCTCCTTTACAATACATATTTGATCATAGATACTTATTTTTAATTGTAGTTGATTGTAGTTCTGTCCTTTGTGATATGTATGTTACAGTATCTTTTATTCAAGAGGGAAGCTAGATGAAAAGAAATGCTTCCCTACTAAGAAGGTTACTTGGAAAAGCTTGTCACATCCTGGTGCTTCAGAGGTCAGTGATACTCCTCATTAGAGCTTAAATGTTAAGTGATTACCAGGAGTTAAGTCAGTCCAAAATATCTGTGTGTACTATTATGAGTTAGTGGTTAAATTAGTCCTTAAAATAGCTGCTTCTTGAGATTCTACTGATGTGAAGAAGTTAATTATAGTCTTCTGTCAATAGTGACTGCTTTTGTTAGAGGCATGTGTGATAAGAGTGGAGGCTAGAGTATCCCATAATCTTAAAGGGTGTTAAGACTCTCAGATCATAATCATAAGTCTCTTTTATATGACTCTTCCTGTTAACATCATTCCATCTACTTACATTCTGCCAGCTTCACGTAAGTTATCTGAGCTTATCTGGGAAAAAGAAGGATTGAAATTTAGTCTACCTTGTAAATACTAATTCTTCTGCCCGATCAAACTTAACCTTCATTGTGTTCCATTTACTTCAGATGCTCTGCTTTTTACCTGTCACTAAGTCCTATGAGTTTGAAAATCAAATTCATTTTCCAGTTTTCTCCGAGAAAGTTATGTTTTTCTGGCTGTATCTTCTATATTATTGTATTCCCATTGCCTTGTACAATGTACATGCTTAGCAAATAATAGTTCATTTAGTGAGTGAATGAATTGAATGACTTTACAAACCATTCTATCAGTTTATCATGCATCTCTTCTGAATATGTTTTAGAATACAAAGTTATGATTTCATTTTTCCTGTGAACTAATTTTCTCATAAATACTACAAGTTTGAAGGCAAAGACAAGTTTCCCTCAAGGTTCTAGTGAGACAATCTTCTCAATAATACACATAGGTTTTAAAAATCATTTTCTATGTGATATAATAGGGATAAAAGTTAAAATTCCTCATGTGGGACTCTCCGCACAATAGGCTATATAGAGATGTAGTGAGATTCTATAGTTCTATCACTCAGTAATTACTGTTGGCTAAAAGGATTAAAAGTAAAATTTACTCGTCTTAAGTGTAGGCCTTAATTTTGACAAATGTGTACACCCAGTTGCCAACATTCCCTGAAAAATATTACCATCACCCTAGAAAATACCAGTCTAGCCAAAGGAAGGGTAGGACTGTTTACAGTGCAAACTTCCAGACACAAAACAGCCTTGATATACATGATTTTACAGTGTCTGATAATACATACACATAATGGAAGGAAAAGATAATGACACCAAAACAAACAGAATAATTGAGAGGAAGGGGAAAAGATATGGGGGAGGATGGAAGGGTGAGTGAATCATAATGGTTTATGGTCTATAATTATGGAAGCTATCAATGAAAGTTTTTTAAAAAAACAAACAAACAAAAGAAAATACCAATCAACCTCTTTCCATTCTTCCTCCTCTCCTACAACCACCACTAATTTCTAATTCTCTCTGCAAGTTTCTTGTGTGTTCTTCAACTCCATATAGATGCATCATATGGTATATTCCCTTTTGTGATTTCTTAGTCTCCTAGGTATATATATTAACTATTGCTATATCACTACTAAATATTTACATATAAATTAAGTTGCAACCATAACTAATAAAGTTAAATATAAGTCATGTATTCTTTACATTGGTTCTTAAAGGTTTTTAATAAGTTAATTTTGACTAGCATACAGTAAGGATAATTTCATATTTTCTTGCTTTTGTATTTATTTTTCAGTCATATAGACTAAAATGAAATGTTTGATTTTCCTTTACATTGTTTGCATTAATAGGGACCAATTAGCTGTCTTCAGTATGAACTCCAGTAAGGGCAATAGGACTCCTATTGTTTCCAGCCTCCACTAAGATGAACTGGCGGTGTGTCAGGAAAATTCCCAGTATGACACAGTTTTATTACACTTCAGTACAATTGGTTCTTACATAACCTTTAGAAAATCATACATAAAACATTCTCATCTTTATAAATAAAAATCACCCACACACTTTATTAATAGCCTTGTTCACTTTTTTCCTGAGACTTACATGTTCCTGCTGCATTCCCTGTTATTTTTTTAAGTTAGCATACAAAGTAATGGGCTTAATTATGGCATTTTCATAATATGTCATTATACTTTGTTCTTATTCCTGGCCCCTCTCTAGTATTCTTAAAAGACATCTCTCTATAAGCTTTCTCTTTTTTCTTTTATGCACATGTGTAGAGTGTATGCATGTGTGTACCTGTGAGGTGAGTGCACATGTGTGTGTAGGTGCTGTGTGTGTGCATATGTGTGTCTGAGGTGAGTGCACCTGTGTGTATGTGTGGGTGCTGTGTGTATGCATGTGGTTGTCTGTGAAGTGAGTGCATATGTCTGTGTGTGTGTAGATGCATGTGCACATGTGGAGGCCAGAGGTCAACATTAGGTGCATTCCTCATTACTCTTTACCTTACTCTTTGAGGCAGGATCTCACTGAACCAAGAGCTCCCCGATTTGGCTAGACTACCTGGCCAGTGAGTTCCAGGGATTCTCCTCCTGTCTCCATCTCTCCAGCTCTGGGAGTACAGACAGGTGCTGCTTTTTCATGGCAGCCAAGGGATCTGAAATGAGGTCCTAATGCTTACATGGTTAGTGCTTTACCCACTGAGCCATCTCCCTGCCTCTCTTGTAAGCTTTCTGTTTGGCTTTTTAATACTTTATTTATTTGAGAGAGAGGGAGAGACAGACAGAGAGAATGAATATGAGTATCTGCAAACAACGTCTAGAAGCATACACCACTTTGTGTATCTGGCTTTGCATGGGTACTGGGGAAATTGAACTCAGGTGTCATGCTTTGCAAGCATGTGCCTTTAACCACTCAGTCATCTCTCCAGCCCTCTAAGCTTTCTTAAAGCAAAATTGTTATAATACTATTAGGAATAAAATATAAGCATAAGATAGTTATTCCTAATTCCTACTATAGCTCTCCCTTTTGATAATGTACTATATGCCTATTTTCAAACTGTTCTACTTATTTAGTGAGGAACAGACTAGTTTATTCACTGGATTAGTCAGTTTAGCATTAATAAAGAAAAAAGGACAGAAGATTGCACTTTTAAGCTAGGCATGGTAGCACGTGCCTATAAGCTCAGCACCTGGGAGACGGAAGCAGAAGTTCATGTCATTCTCAGCTACGTAGCAAGTTCAAAGCCATCTTGAGCTACATGAGACCCTGTCCATTTAGTCAGCAAACTAGAAGTCTGTTTCTGGATGTTTCTCTGTCTCCGACTATCCCATATGAAGTCCTTGTTGGGAGTAGTTCTCTTATTTTATGTTAATATGACAGATATATCACTCAGGGCAGTTCACATAAGATGACATTGATGAGTTAGGTTAGAGACTTTAAATAGCTAATGTGAAATGTTGTCAGTTTGAGGCCTTCAGGGTAAATACAATGAAATGGGAATATACTAACTGAGGAAACAAAAATGTTTGAGGAGAGAGAGCAGACCTTTAAGAAAATTTTTATCTTTTAGTCCAAATTATTAGACCAAAAAGAAGCTCACTTCAGTTTAGGATATTGTGAAGAATATAAAATGCACATACTTATAGGCAGCCTAAAATTGTTTGTGACCAACCCCAAATATCTAGAAATTTAAAAATATATATAATTATATTTATGTATTAAATAATATATATGTAAATGAGACTAATAACTAAAGTGCTTGAGGATGTGTGTTGTTTTAATACCAAACATATGGCAATACACTCGTACTGGTATTTGATTTTTTTTTTTAATGTTTTTAAAAGTAGGGGCTGGGGAGATGGCTTAGCTGGTAAGAATGCTTGTTGAGCAAGAATGAAGACCTGAGTTCAGTCCCCTGCATCTACCTAAAAAGCTGGACATGAGGAGAGTGGAGACAGGAGGATTGCTGGTGCTCCCTGGTCAGCCGGTCTAACTGACAAACGGGGAAAAAAACAGGGAACTCCAGGTTTCATGAGAGACTTTCAGGGAATTAAGGCAGAAGAGCTGTAGAGGAGGACACCCTATGTACTCTGGCCTCTGCACATGTGCACATGGAGTAACCCATGTGTGCATACATGCATACCCCATACCCACACAAAAAAAACTTTTTAGTGAATTCATACTGAGAATAACTATTAAAAAGTTTAATTATAATTTATCATTTTGTTTTTATACTTAAAACTTCCAACCAGACAATACCTAAATGTATCTTTTTCAATATGACAAAGTTACATCCCCTTGCACGTAAAGAAAAATGCAATTATTTTCTATTCTAAATCTCCAGACTGCTGTTTTAGAAAATCATATCTGATTATTTGCTCAGCAGAAGATTATTGAGTTGATTTAGCTGTGATTTTACTTAACAAAGCTTCAACTGCATTCCTACTGTGGAGTCCAAAAAAGGTAGAGAGATATAAATGATACATTCAAACTGTGATTTTTGTGAACAGGGCCATCGATGCACCCCTCGGAGCTAATAGCGGAGATGAGAAACAGTGGGTTTGCACTGAAACGAAATGTACTGGGGAGAAACTTGACCGCAAATGATCCATCACAGGTAATGATCTTTTCATCAGTAAGCTGAAAATGTCTATAAATCTAAATGTGATTGCTGTGAATTGCTACTTAATGTTTCCAATATGCATACATCCATAGGAAAGTAAGATAAAACAAAGAAAATACTTGAAATGTATTTTGATTTTATCTCTTTATTATTTTAACCTAAATGAGAAATTGTTTATAAACCTATATTTTAATAAATGAAATGGCTCCTCTGGGTTTATGTGTATAAAATACCTAACTGAACTAGTGATAAAATTGGTTTTTTTCTTCCTGCTAACTTAACCCTGAAGTGACAATAAATCAATAGAAGTATATAAAAATAACTCCTAAAATTTATTGAAAATATTTTAAACTCCTTAAATTTATTAAGCTATTCATAAATTTGGAAAATGGTTTGCATTTTAAAGACATTACATACTTGATAATGTAGTATTGAAATCATAAGGCTAAAATTACAGATATTTTGACCTAAGGTTCATGATCTTTGCATTTTATTGGTTTGCAGTGTTGGGGATCAAACCCAGGTCTTAGTGCATGCTAGGCAAATGCTCTGCTGTGGAGCTATCCTCCTAGCCCCCTATAATCTTAATTTTTGCATTTCATTAAGCTAAAACATTTGAATAGGTTAAGTGATTAAGTTCAGGAGACAGTGGAAGCCTTCTGGAAAGCTTTTTTTCTGCATCTTCTTTCCTTTTCCTGATAAAATTTCCTGATTTCCACCTTCACACTATCTTATTGAGTGGACTAAAAGTTGTTTTTTTTTTTTAAATTTTAATTTCCCATCACTTCCCAATCTGAAATACCATCCTGTCTATAGTATGTCCCTAGCCCAAAGCTTACCATTTATGAATGTTTTCCTTCCTGTCTCATAACTAACTTGCCTTGAAATCTAGCAGTTGAATGGTGTCTTTGTTACTCAGGAGTATGTTGCAAGTGAGGGTGAAGAAGATCCAGAAGTTGAGTTCTTAAAGTCACTAACAACCAAGCAAAAACAGAAACTTCTCAGGTAATTAAACTAGTATATATTTAATTGGTTTATTTTCCCTTTTTGTTTTACCTTGGTAGCATATTCAACTCTGACCCTAAGAGCTCATGAAGATGCTTCAACTATATATCACATTTACTAACTTATTCTTTAGCTGTAGTTAGTCTTATCTCTTCAGAAACAAAAATTAATGTTTGTATACCCCAATCGCACTACAAAATAACTTTTCAGGACATTTAATTTGCAGGTAGACTTATTTGAAGGTTTTACTTTCTAAAATGTTTTACTTGGTTGGTGTTAGGAGGTGGGGACACCAGGGCCTCTTGCCAGACGAATGCCAGACACTAGTGCCACTCTTCACATCCTGCTTGCATTGATGGCTGGGGAGCTGAACCCAGCACCCTTAAATACTGAGCCAGCTTTCTCAGTCCAAGGTTTTACTTTTTAAAATAAATCTGTATTTATCTTTGCACACAGCTTGTTCTTTATTTTTTATTTTTTGGCTTTTTTTTTTTTTTTTTTACATTTTGTAAAATTTTATGACAATGTCTAAATTTATGGTAAAGACAATTAGTTAAACCTACTCTCTGGGTTAGAGTCCAAGAAATGTTTGCTGAGTCCAATAGAGGGAGCTAGCTCATGATGATTTAGTACTCGGTTTTAAAACTAGCTCGACAGAACCTGGCGAAGATGCTTGTGCTTCAGGCAATTCTGCATATTCTAAAAACAAGTTGTTGTTCTGAGACTGTGAAGAATGCCATAGTAGAATTGTTCTAATTATTTATAAGACTAAACAGATGCTGAAAACTAGTAGGTAATGATTTTATATCACATAATGGTATCAAATATATTATAATTCAGAATTTCTAGAGAATATATTCTTGAATTTTGATAATGTAATATTAATATTTCCACAGTTACATATACAAAAAGTTTTTATCTAGCCGCAATAGTTCCAATTACTATTATACACCTTTCTCAGGTTTTCTTTAAAACAAAATGACCATTTACTTAGAATGCTAAATAATTTCAAATTCTGAGTCAGTAAGAATGTTTCATTAAAAAAATGGTTATTTATTACTGTTGATGAAGTATGAGTCAGAAAGTTGATTTAATATACTTAGTTTTTTTTACTCACTGTCTACATACTTGAATAATTTAAACAGAAGAAAATTATTCAAGAAAGTAAATAAATGTGTTTATATATGAGCATCATTTTTAATAGTTTCTAAGAAAGTATATTGTCTGATAACAATTAATTGCTTTCAATTGAAGAAATTTTTTTCAGTTTGTTACTATATTTTTCCAACTTCAGGAAACTGGATAGACTCGAAAAGAAAAAAAAGAAAAAGAAAAAGGATAAGAAAAAGAAGTTACAGAAGAGCAAAAGTAAACACAAAAAACATAAGAACAGAGTCTCTTCTTCCTCTTCCTCCTCCTCTACTGAGACTTCAGAAAGCAGCAGTGAGAGTGACAATAAAGAAAAGAAAACAGAGAAGAAAAAGAAAAGCAAGTGTTCAGGAGATAACAGCAGTGACTCTGAAGAGGACACATCTAAGAAGAGAAAACTTCACGAAGAACTTTCTAGCAGTCACAATAACAAGGAAAAATCGAGGCTTCTAAAACAAGAGAATTCTGGAGAGAGTAGCAAATGGGGCCATTCTGATTTTGACAGAAAGTCCAAGAGCCATCATCATAGTCCAAAGAGAGTGTCTGGCAGAAATGAGGGAAGCTGGAGCCATTCTAGGGAGGAAAGGAGAAGGAGAAGCCGAAGCAGAAGTCCTGGTAGCTCTAAGCAAAGGGAGACAAGGAATCGGCCACAGCGGAGCCCCAGTGACAAGTGGGAAAGAAGGAATGATAGCAGCACAGATGCACACAGAGGAGAAGGAATGTCCCACAAGCACTTGGGAGGTGAACACACTGTGGCAAGAAGAGAGAAGCAGAAGTAGCAGTGGATTAAAGAGAGCAAGTGTAACTGTTTCCTGGGAGTAAAAATGTCTCCATTTTCCTGCTGCCTATCTTTAGCAAGGGCTAAATTATGTACTATTATTGTCTTTCTAATAAAAGCTCTCTTAATACCCCATCTCTGTAAACTGTCATTTTATGTACAAAACTACATGAGTACCACAAGATTGAATTTTGCAAATATTTGCAAGTAATCTATGTTAGGACTATGGAAATATTTTTCTATGGGTGATAATTTATTGTGCTCTGTACCAGAATTTCAAAAACAAAACACCATAGTTCTGCAGTATTTTCTTTGTCCTGAAACAGCATAAAAGAGTGATAGCCAGTTATGGTGGTGCACTGCCAGCACTTGGGAGGCTGAGTTAAGAGGATCACTGGGAGTTCAAGGCCAGCCTGGGCTACAGAGTGAGTTTAGAGTTTTGCTTTTGAAAACATGCTATTTAACAGGGCTGGGGAGATGGCTTGGTGAATAAAACACTTGCCACCCAAGCATGAGTACTCAAGTTCAGAGCCCCAGCACCCACTGCCATACCTGTTGGTGAGAAAGGAAACGGACAGAATCCACTGGAGGCTGAGGGGACTCAGAGGTAGAAGGAAGGTGAGGAGGACTGATGCTGACCTTTACAACATAAAAAGTGCTAAGTAAAAACTGTTCAGTAGAAGTCAAGATAGGGCCTCTAGCCCAAGCTGATCTGGCACTTAATTACTCTGTAGTCCTGGACTGACCTCATATAGCCATCCTTCTACCTCTGTCTCCCAAGTGCTGGCATTAAAGGTGTTTACCACCACTCCCAGCTTACGTTGTAAGTACTGTAAGAAAAGTTGGAAGAAGAGTTAAAACTTGCCCCATGTAGCCTGATGCTAACAGATGTCCTCTGATTTAAAGAAGCTAAGTGAAAGATCCCTATAGCCCTTTGATAATTTATATGAAGAGAATTGGAGAGGAGAGGGAACTGAATTTCTTCCACAGTAGTCTTAATAACGTACACTGCACCTCAAAGATCCCATTCCTTCACTTTAAAAAAAAGCATGCATTTGAACTTGATAAAGACTGCTAATTTACACCTTGAGTTCATCAGTGTTGCAGTGATTATTTTCTACCTTACGCCTTTTTAGACTTTATAATTTTTGTAATGTCAAAACCTATGCAATACTTAGTGCCTTAGAAAAGGTGTCTGAATCAATATAATGTTCATGAAGAAAAATGTTGAAATGAATCCTATAATTAAGACTGAATTAAAGAAATATCATTTCTTAGACTTTTTTGACTCACAAAAAATCATAGCCCCCTTTTAACTTTATAAGATAGCCATAAATTTTTTTAATCCCCAATTTACTCCTTTGTGGTTGGGATTGTTAAACCATGGGTGCTTTTTTCAAAGTTCTAATATTCTTACCAACTCAATTCTGAGGTAAATAGAATATTGTGACTTTCAACTTTGGTCACCAAGAATGCTAGACAACCTCATTGTGCTAGCTGCCAGTCTAACTTTATAAACTTAGAGATGGGAGTCACAACACCATATGGGCCTTCAAGAGGCTCATTTTATGTGTCTGCATACCCTAATGATACTAGGGAGGGAGGTGAAAGTGAACTTTTTAATAACATAAAGTACCTGGCTCTACCTTTTCTTGAAAAATGTAGAAGCCACAGAAGTGAACCTCATAATAAAAAAGGATGTCTAATTGTATGTGTGGAGATTTCTCTACGTACAGAAAACCAAAGAAGAGCCCTCTAACTAGGACTCTGATTTAAGAACCCAAACCAAAGTCCTCAGTGATGACTCTTTAAAACCAACCCGGTGAAACGTAATTCTTAGCCTCAGTAGAGAAATTCTTTAAGCAGCCATGGTGGCACACACTTGATCCCAGCACTCCAGAGACAGAAGTTTGAGGCCACTCAGGCTAGTGAGTTCCAGGTCAGCCTGGGCTAGAGCAAGACCCTACCTCGACCTGGAAAAACCAAAAGAGAGAGAAGAGAGAAATTCTTTTTAAGAAAGCTATGTACACCTGGACATTTCTTATTTATCCACAGGTCTGTAACTACCGAGAAGCATAGGGCTCATTTTGGGGACATCCCCTTTGACTCTTGTCCCCTAAACATTGAACACTAGCAAAATAGTTCCTGTAGGAGGTGCTGTCGATTTACAAATGACCACGAAGACCCAGGTTGCTAGGTTGGGGCTCTGATTTCTCCTGCTCATGGCCCAGATGGAGGGGCCAGGTGAGGTGCATCTCGCTTTGTCTCAGCTACAATCTGAAGAAAGCCTTTTACCTGAAAGGTTGGCGAGAGCTTTCTTGTTCCTCCCGAGGAGGCCGCTGGCTAATGCCATCACTTCCGTCCCTGCTGCTGGGGGCAGCGACTCCAGTTGAAAAATCACGAACATTTAGTAGGCTTTATCCTTGACAACTGAGATTTCAAAATCCACCCTGGCTCTTTCATTCTCACCTAATGACCAGAGGCCTCACCGAAGGCCACATCCTCACTGCCCAAGACCGGGAGCAAGCTCAAGGTTCTTTTTAATTCGCATTTAAGTTTTTGAAAAGAAAAATTTTGCTAGAGTTACCACTTCTTGAAAAGTGATAAACAGTCACGCAATAGCCATGGACTTTGGGGGCGTTTACAGAACAAGAAGGGCCTTTGAAAAGTCGTGAGGAATAAATAAGGCGAGGTCCTGAGATTTGGAAAAGCGAGCTTTCCTGACTGGACAGGAAGCGAGTTCTCAGCACCTTCCCCTTCCTCTCGGGGGTCGGCGAAGAAGCGAGGTGCCCATGAGCCCCCTGCGCCCTGGGCACCCAAAGGCACCGAGGGGGCTGAGAGCTCGAAGGGTGCGTCCTGGGTTGGGGTCGCCTCTTCCTCCTCCCAGAGGCGATGCCACTCCGTCCTCTGGGGCTTGGCTTGGGGTGCCCCTGAGGCCACCTTTGGGGCAGGCATATCCAGGCTGGGGGTTCAAGGACGCACAGGTCCCCAGCCCACAAGTCCTCCCGGGAAAGGCCCCTGAGCGAGCTGCGCCCCGGGTCCCGGGTCCTGCGGAGCGGCCACCTCCCGGCTGCCCGCCCGCCCGCCCGAGCTCGCCGGACTCGTTCCTTCCGAAGCTGCGAGGACCTCGGCTCGCTCGCTCGCTCGCTCGGGTTCCACAGGTGGAGAGCCAGTGCTATTCTCCGTTCCTGGAGCCACAAGGATATGTCAACGCCTGTCAGCAGTCAGAGGGAGTCACTCTCCGTCATTTCGCATTTCCGAAATGAATTACCCCCAAATGGTAAGGTGCCTGTAAAACAATGCAAAATTCCCCAAAGAATTTCCAAAGGAAAGGAGTGCAAAGGTCTTGGAAAACCCGAAGACCCTTAAGTGTTAGGTTTTCCTGGGTCTCTGAAGTATGTGTCCCCATGGACATTCGGAAACCTCCTTAACTAGAATGCCAAATACCCTGAACATATTTATATCAATCATACATGGGGGAGGCATGTCTGTATGCATTTACCTCATACATATTTCTATAAACTAGCGTCTGGAAAGGGTGGGGGTAAATAACGCTGAACGGTTAAAATTATGGAGAAGGGATAATAACTGATTACTAATTTGAAAGTAAATAAACAGGTGACTTTTTCAGATCAAATTCCTCCTTGGATCGTTACAATAAATATCTCTGAAGGAAGCTCTCTATTTATGTTGTCATTGATTAATTCTTCACTACCTCATTTGATTTCGATTTAGAACGATTTGATTCTAATTTAATTAGCATGTAATTTGGATGTACATAATTACTGTAATTATGACATTCAGGTAAGGCAGCTTTAGGCTGAAAGGCAATTTCAAATTTTCTAGCAACCTACTTTGTACTGGGAAATGGACAAGGACTTTGCGCCCTGCTATCCAAGTAGTAATTAGCACATCTTTGAAATAGGCAGTGCGGCGGGGTTTGTATTAAAACAGCAAATACCCAGCCAGCTGCCGAGGTGGCTGCGAGTCCCGCGGCTCCCCGGCGGGAGTTCGGGGCGCCTCGGCCCGGCGCTTACCGCCACCGGCCTCGGCGCGGGTAGAAGGTGTCGTTTTAAAAATTAAAATGCAATAACCGCGAGGAGGGGGAGGGAGAGTCCCTGCCCTCCGGGTGAGCCCCGAGGATGGGGTGGGGTGGGTTAGGGAGAGGAGGGAAGGGGCGGCTGGGGGCCGGGCGATGCGAACAGAAGAGAAAATTGGCCAACGCCTCCAACTGTTATCTGATTTTAGATTTGGGTTTCCTAAGAAAAGGCGAGCACAAAAGGGGTGGGCCTGCTCGGGGAAGGTGTCGGCCGGGGTAGGGCTCGAGGGGCGCCGGGCGGGCCTCGGGGGTCGGCCCAGACTCCCCTGCACCCAGGTTGGGCTGCTAGGCGGAGGGCCCCGGCTTCTCCTCCTTTTCCGCGGGGTCCGGGACGTGGGTGGTCGGAATTCCTCAGCCTGGCTCCGGCCAGTCCTCCCCGGACGCTGGGCGCAGTGTGCGCAATGGGATGGCCACCCCCAGGTCCACGTCGCCGCCCTCGGCGCCCCGCGCTCTCAACTGTGAGTTGGAAGACCCTCAAGTTTCCCGGCAGACGACGCTAAACGCGACCATGCTAAGACTGGGGCCAAGCAAGGCACTGGCTGGTTTGGCTTGGATTTTTCAATTAGCCCGTTCCAGAAACGATTTCTTTCCCAGCGAACCACGGCTAAGCCATGTTCCCCCAACGCGGAGCTCGTTCTCCACAGAACACAAAACCTTGCTTTTCTTTGCTTGATTCCCTGGGTTGCTGCAGTTCGCGCCAGAAGCGGTTCTCTGCGCGGCAGCCTCGCGCACAGCAGACGGCGCGGCCCTCCCAGCCCCGAGCTCTAGATGGCGCCAGCGAGCCGCGCTCGCCTCGCTCCTCTTAAGGGAATCAAGAGCTACTGTCAAACATAAAAGCAAATCAGAGTTTTCAGTTTTTTTAATGTGTTAAGAATGTTATTCCTTAAGAAAATTTGTAGCTAAATTATTCTCACTTAAAATAAACACTTAGTATACCAATTACACAAATGGGCGGGATTTATGTGAGATCTACTTCATCTGCATTTTTGTAGTGGAAGAGAGCCTTGGTGAATACAGATAATAGATGCAAATAAGATTAGAGTTAAAATAAATAAAGTTTCCATCTGAATAAAAAATTCAATTTTACACGACTTGTAACGATTTGACGGAATGTCCAGACACGCTGTTCAGGTGCACAATCTAATCTCGCCCAAATAAGGTTCCCAACCCTCCTCGAGGAAAGGAAATTTGTCCTTTCCTTTTTTCCTCATCAGGTAGGGTCCAATGCACTACGAAGGGGGAAAGCAACCTGAAAAATGGAAAATACTGGGGGAAGATATGGGCTGGGGTTGGGTAAGCGCTGGTGGAGAAACGAGTCTTGGTGCCTTTCTGGGGCAGGAGGCTGGAAAGTGGAAATCCGCTGGAACGCAATTCCACTCCCCTACCCCGGCGAGGGGCTCCCAGGCCGGGGCCCCAACTCCACAGGGATCCCCAGCCGAAGCCCCCGTGGGAGACCAGGGAACCAGATAGGCCCCAGTCGCCAAGACTTTGGGGAGGCGCGGCCGAAAGTCAGCTGGGGTCCAAACTGGTGTCCTTGCTGGTGGGGCCTCTCCAATGCTTGGTCACCAAATTGCTCAGCTCATCCTGTTGCCACCCGCTGGGGTCAAGGTTTTCCGCGCCCCCGGCGCGCCGCGGGTGGCTGGGCGGTTTCCCCTGGTGGGATCCCTCCGAATTCCTCGTCCGCGCCCACGGATCTCTGGCCGGGCGCTCGGGCCTGGGCCGCCTCCGCTGACCGATTGTCGGAGCCGCGATGATGGACGGCGGCTGACCCGCGGGGCAGAGGCAGCGCGCAGAGGCCTTGATCACTGGCCTGCGGAGGGAGCCTCTCGCCAGCAGGACCTGCGCAGCCAAGCTCTTTGATCTGCCTTTATTATCAACACGAAACAAAGCTGCCTGGGCCCGACGCCCGGGCGCCCTCTTTCCTCGGGAACCCCCACCACACCCTCACCTCCACGCCTCCAGGCCGCAGCCCCCAGATCCGCGCGGGGTACCCCTGGGCCGGCAGTGTCTAGGCCCAAAGCCCCCCAGAGTCAACACACCCTGCCTGACCAGACCCCCAAGACTCTCCCAAGACCAGATCCAAACCCGAAGAAGCGTGGAGGTCGGGCGCATGTTGGGCAGGAATGGTTTGAGCAGGGGGAAAAAATAGTCAAGGAGAAAAAATAAATAAATAATAAAGTCCAGGAACAAGAGCTGGGCAGCTGGGGCTGCCGGCAGCCAGAAGCCGGGTAGAAACCGCTGAAACTCACTGCAGACATCCTGCTGGGGGCTGCGCTGCTTCATCGCGACTTTCCTACTTTTTTTTTTTTTTTCAGATCAGAGTTCTGTTGACTGCTAATAGCAATAATTCATTTATACTTTTCTAAGACTCAAGCCTTCATTCAAGTTTCCAAGGATGGTCATCAAAAGGGGGCTGGGGGAGATTCTGTTGGTGCTGATTTCGCTTGTATTTCCTATTGTGTGAGAAGCTATTTAGAAATATTTTTATTCTGTAAATATGGTCCTTTATTTTCCAAACTAACATTTTTTTCGAATTGCGAAATTGTCTCATTTACCAATTTTCTTTTCGTCTTTTCCTCTCTGCTCTCTCTTTTAAACTGTGGCTGTTAAGTTGGTGGTCAGAAGACAAAGAGAGTGAAAATAATTTTCATTTCAATAATTGCCTTCTGGTCAATTTAACTGTGCCTTATTTTGAAAGAGACTGTCTAAATGAGATTCCTGTCCCAAATGTGTTCCCAGGCCTGATCCCAGCCTTTAATTATTCCTGAGTTTTTTTCTTCAGAATAAGACGCCGCACTGAGTAATCACAAAGAAGTCAGAGAGCATCCTTGAACCTTTTCAGAAACAGCGCCACTGATATTCAAATAACCTGCGAGGGCCATTTGACGGCGCAGAGACCTAGGCATTTCCAATTCACTATTTGCATAGATCAGCCTCTTTGAAAAGGAAAGGAGCAGTTGTCTTCCATAACATTAAAAAGCCTAGTTATCAAATCAAGTGCTTAGTTTGGGGGCTTTTAAAACGTTTACATTTTATCTCAGGTTGCCCTTTACCGTTTGACATGCAAATTTGGTGCAGTTAATTTAGACAATTAAAAAGATCTTCAAGGGAGCTTTGTCACAGAGAATATTTGGAGTTTTCCCTGTGGACCAGCTGAGATAAAGTTGGCCAGAACAAATGATGTCTAGGAGATTAATTAGATATTTGATAAGACATGAATCCCTAATAAGGGAATACAAGGCACAGGGGGGCTGCTGTGTGCTCTAAGTCAAAATTAATAACATTTAACAAGATTTTCATTTAGGCATGAAATGTCTTTTCCGGGGTATTGACTCTAGCGATTTATTCCCGAGGTGCCTCGCAACGTAGAGGGTCTAGGGAACTAAAAAAAAAAAAAATCTTTCTAAAAAGATTTTCTTATCCAGATTGTTTTAAAATAACTTTTTAAAAACAAACAAACCCACCAGAGTTTGCTTGGAGCCCTCCGGGAAATGTGGGCACCTCCACAAGTCAAGCTGCCTTATTTTGTGTGAGTGTTGTGTATCCAAAGATTTAAGACTTCACCTTTTGAGAGCCCTCCCATTAAGTAATACAACTACACATTCTTATAACCCAATTTAATTTACGCTGTTGATATACAAATAAATAACTTTAACTTCTCAAAAATGTATATGTATTATGGCTTTTATAACCCATATAAACCTCATTGCCTACAACTAACATTAAGGGAATTGTTTATCAACAACAAAAAAAAGTTGACCCCACATAAAGGTTATTGAGGGGAAAACGGGATTTTTAAAAAAGGAAGTGTGTTGTTCAGAGTCCTTTAATAATACCAAAATGAAGATATGTCAAGGTTTTTCTTCATACAGATAAACGCATTTAATTTCTTTAGATGACCTTAACTTACGTGTTTGAGTGAAATGATAACTCAACATTTTAAATATCTTTTACATATATACTGACTTTCACAAAGTGCATCAGAAAATTAAAAAAACTCCCTGAATTTCAGGAATTCACCAAAAAAACTATTCGAATGAACATTTACAAGAAAATAAAAGAACACAATCCTTTGAACCCTATTTATACAGATGTTATGAAATACAGAGAAACTGTCGCTAGACTTCCAGTTTAATTTCTCACCTTAAGCCTTTTTTGATGCTTCCTTTTTTAGGAAAAAAAGTCTCATTGTAAGAAGATATCAAGCAGGACTTGGAGCATTTTATATATAATATAATCCACACAAAGGGTCTGTTTTGATAGGTCCCGTTTGTTTTCAAATGTTCTGACAGTCCTTAGCTGGCTGGCAGCTTGATTTGGAGGACAGAAGGGTAGCAGTGGGAGGAGTGGGCAGCAGGGGGACGGAGCGTTTCTGTGTATTGCTGTTCGCTGCACAAGTTTGTTCCAGTGGTGTGTGTGTACACACGCGCGCGCGTGCTCTGTGTGTGTGTGTGTGTGTGTGTGTGTGTGTGTGTGTGTGTACAGTCTTACAAGTGTTTGTGTTGGAGGATGGTTTGCTTTTGCTTCTGGACCCCGCGATGGATTCCCGTGTGAGCGCGATGGACGGAGGGGCACTCCCGGCGCAGCGGGGGAGCCGCGGTCGTGAACCCCGCGCGGGTCCACTTGGCGCCCAGCCTGGGCTCGGGGCGTCGTGGAGCCCCTGCCCTTCCGCGTGCCCGCTCGCTCGCTCGCTCGCTCTCTTCCTCGTCTCTACTCGCTCGCTCGCTCGCGCCTCCCGGCGGGTCTTTAAGAGTCGTTCGGGCCAGTCCCCGCTTCCTTGCCTCCCGCCGAGGCCACCGCCGCAGCCGCTGCCGCCGCAGCCGCCGCCGCCGCCGCCGCCCGGGCAGCACTGACGCCCGAATCGTGCAAGATGAGGTCGGGGGACTCGGAGCGGGGTGTCTCCAGGTTGCTGGCGTCCGTGTCACTGTCGCTGCCCTTTTTGCCCCCGCCGCCCCCGTTGTGCGTCTTAATGTGTTTGCTCAGGTGGTCGCTGCGCATGAAGCGCTTGTTGCACACCGGGCAGGCGAAGCGCTTCTCGCCCGTGTGAGTCCGCAGGTGCCGCTGCAGCTCGTCGGAGCGCGTGAAGCGCTTGCCGCAGAAGAGCCAGTTGCACACGAAGGGCCGCTCGCCCGTGTGCCAGCGCAGGTGCGCCTTCAGGTGCGACGTCTTGCCGTACACCTTGCCGCAGCCCGGGATGTGGCAGCTGTGCAGGCCCTTGCGCCGCAGGCTCGCCCCGGCCGGGCCCAGCCGCTCGGCCTCCTGGCAGTTGGGGCAGTCGCAGGTGGCGCGGCCCGAGTAGCGGCGGGCGGAGCGCGCGGAGCCGCCCCCGGCGGCGGCGGCGGCCGCGGCGCCCGAGATCATGGCGCTGGCGGCGGCGGCGGCCACGGCGGCGCTCGAGTCCGAGTAGGAGGGCAGCACGGGCTTGAAGCCGTCCTGGGCCAGCAGGTGCTGGCTGGTGGAGAGCAGGTGCGAGGCGGCGGCGGCCGAGGAGCCGAGGCCCGTGGAGCTGAAGGCCGAGTGCGTGAGCGAGCTGAAGTCGGGGTTGTAGGTGCCCAGCTGCGAGTGCAGCGAGGCCTGGGGGGCGCCCGAGTGCAGCGAGCTCTGCAGCCCCCCGGCGGGGTTCTGCACCTCCAACCACGAGCCGGGGCTGCCGTGCACGTCCCACCACGACGACGCCGCGCCGTTGGTCACCTCGCCGGCCGCCAGCGTCGAGTGGAAGCCCGACTTGTACCACGACTCGTACGGGTGCGCCATGCCCACGCGCGGGTACAGGCCGTCGGCCGCGCTCGTGTGCACCTTGGAGATGAAGGCCGACTGGCCGCCCGCCTCCTGCGGGGACACCCCGGCCGCCGCGGCCGCCGCGGCCGCCGAGTTGGAGAAGAGGCCGCCGTAGTCGCTGCTGAAGGCGGACGACGTGGGCGACGTGGAGGCCAGACAGAAGGCGCTGTTGGCGGCTCCGGAGCTGCCCGCCAGCCCTCCCGAAGCGCGGCCGCCCGTGGCCACGGCGAAGCCCGAGAGGCTGGAGCCCAGGTTGCAGCTGGACGAGGAGCGCTTCCAGGGATGGAAGCCGCCCTTGGCGAAGGCGCTCGACTCGGGCAGCGTCGTCAGCGGACTGGTGTTGCCGATCTTGTTGCAGGTCGCCGCCAGCATGGCCAACGGGGTCGTTCCGAAGCGCGGCTCTTCCTAGAGCGGGTGGGGGGCGGGAGGGAGGGAGGGACGAGGAGGAGGGGGCGGGAGGAAGTGAGGGGGAGACACAAAGTGCACCCGTGAGCAGCCCTGTTCCCCCGCGGCGGGTCCCGGGGGGCCGCGGCTCCCCGACTCTCGCCTCCTCCCCACGCGATCGCGGAGGATGCGCCGGGCCCCGCGCAGGGCAGAGGCGATCGCGCGAGCGTGGAGCGTGGAAAGTGGTTCTTCCCTGAGACTACAAATCAAAGATGCCTCGGTTTTCGCCACCTCCGGGGCTGCGACCCCTGCCTAGTACTAGACTTGGGTGGTCTCCATAAACCCATTCTTCTCCCAGAAGTCCCCAGTCGCCCTTCCGGGCGAAGCATGAAGGTAAACACACACAACAAACAGCCGGTGAGGACCAAAGTAGCGGACACGGCGGCCCTGGGACCCGCGAAACTTGGAAACACTCCCGAGAGTGGCTACGACGGGACTGTTTTCTTGCTTTCTTTTTAAATGAAAAAAACATGGTTTTAATATTTACACATACACCGATTACAAAAACAATAATCCGGGTCTACGTGGCCCAGTGATGGTTTTCAAAGTCACTGGTGAACTGGGGAGCCGCGGAAATGGAAATGTTTATTAACGCGACTACAAGGACTGCAATACGATTAAGACTGTTTTCTGGAAACAGCACTGTCGCTTAATTGCAACAATCCCCAAAGCAAGGGGGGGGATGGGATAAAGCCACGAGGGGAGGAAAAGCAACCTCCAGCTTTTCTTGAAAACCAAATAAAAAGGAACTTGCTTAAGACATCCTTGGCTTGCACAGACATCCCCCCAGGTTCCCATAACTTGGAAACAATCGGTTCCGGAAATGTGGAAAGTGCTAAATTGAAGCTGCAGTCCAGCAACAGTTTCTGGTGAGCTGCGGACCCAAAGAAGCCATAGCGTAAAGAAAGAAACAAAAAAAGAAAAAAGAAACTTCAGTAAAGACAAGCAAAGGCGCTGCAGCAATTTTCACTTACCCCGAGTATAGACGTGGCCATAGCAGGTCTCTGAGCTGCGCGGCGGGGCCCGGAGCGAGGTCGAGCCTGGCGGCTGCAGGGAACCAAACCGGCTCCGGTCCGGCGCGGCTCCCGCGTCCCGCGCTCGCGCAGAGCGGACTCCGGGCTCCCGCCGGCTAAACTCAGCCTAAGTGCGAGGAGCACCCGCTTTGAAGTGCCGCTGGCTGAGCCGCTCACCCAATGAGGGCGCAGGCTGAGCAGACGGGAGCTGCCCCGCAGCCAATCAGACGCGCCGAAGGGCCGGAGCCCGGGCTCCCGGCGCGTGCCAGTCAAGTCTGCGGGCGAGGGTGGGAGGGGGCGGGCTGGGGACAGAAGAAATTACAGTGCAATTAAAAATTTACACACACGCACCAAGCCAGGTTTAAGTACCGTTGAGACTGAGCCACAAGCCCCCCTGAGCCTCCCCAAGATGCTGCAAGTTAGGGCTGACAGTTCAACTTCACTCCCCACTTGTGGGAGAGGAGGCAGGAGAAGAGGGGGTGCAGCCCGAGTGCAAAGGGAAATGTCAACGCTCACTTTGTGTGTCTGCAGAGAACAATTTCAGCTTGTATCCATCATTCCTGCTCGTCGTTCTTCCAGCCAGATCCTTATTCCCACTGTATTCAGTTTTACTCTCGGGAGTCCCATTGAGGAGGGGGCGCCAAGGAGAGCTTCTCGGGGAGGAAACAGGCCTCTCCATGCGGGTCCACACTCACAGACTTGTTGGGAGGGCCTGGAGTCGGCTGCATCCCGCCATTTCCCTCCAGCGGTCTAAGTGACTTCCTAATTGTCGCTCTGGCCTCTGACCCAGGGGGTAATACAAGTGCCACTCACTGCAGAAGCTTCTGGTGGTAATTGAGGGCACCCTTTGTAGGATTTCGCCAGCGCCTAGATACCAGGTTAACCCAGTTGTCAAATATGACTAAACAGTGGGACGTGCTGATTATCTGCCAGTTCTGCTGGGGGCTGGCGTGGGGGTGGGAGGCATCAGCCCATACAACACGCGGCACGAAGCCGCTTATTTTCACATTGGAACAACTTGGGAAACCGAGACCCGTGCGCGCAGCATCCGCCCCCACCGCCGCCCCCGCCGAAGCTGCAGCTTCTCGGCTGTTTGTTTAACCCGGCGGAGATTTGCATGTCGCTTTTCAGCCTGGAGTCGAGTGCTGGATGTTTATAGAGTAATTTTTTTTTTCTCGCCCCAGCTCCAACCCATCCTCACCGGAGGGAGACTGCAGGGCCTAGAAGCTCGGTCTGCAGGGCAAGGTTGTTGAAAGGTAGGCTCCAGCATCGCCGGAGCCCGGAACAACTCTCCCCGACCTTCACCGGTGAACCTGGGAGAGCCAGGCCACGCGTGGGCGCCCCCGCGTTGTGCACGCTGAAAGCATCTTGAAGTCCTCCCGGACACCGGTGTGAAAAGAGGTGTCCTCGCACCCAAGGGCGCGTGCTTGAGGCTCAGCGAAAGCTGGCTGCTTCTCTTCTTTGAGCTCCTTTCTCTTTCTTCTCCAGGGTAGCCAGAGGCTGGCTGCCTTTGAACTGGGAATGCCAGTGCCCTTGGGCACACCTGGGTACAGATTTTAACCTTCTCCTGCATTCTACTACAACCCTTTCCCCTCGTGCTGCTCTTTTAAAAAAAAATAATAATAATAATAGCAAAAGCCACCAAACCCAAGTAGTCGGGTGCAAAGGACACGTCGCGGAGGGGAGAAAGTGAGGAGGACGTGGAAGTATACTCCTAGTGTTTCCCCTGCTCTTTTGCAAGATCTCTGGGCCCAAAAGGAAGAGCACTGCAGCTCTTGTCTGGACCCTAGGCTAGAAGAGCCAGCATGCATTTCCCTGCGCTTCCTGGAGGGAGAGGGCTAGGTCGGTCGCTTTCTTTGCTTCTCACTGGAATACTTTTGCTTAGAATGGCTGTTTGTTTTTCTTTTCATTTGAAGGTGGTGAGAGCATGGGGAAATTAAAGCAGAAAAGGAGAAAACAGAAGTCCTGCGTGGCTACGAGTGAAGCGCTCAGCCCTGGGGGACTGTGGTGGGAATCCAGGAGTGGGGTGATGTGGAAAGCCCCTCGAAGGCTCAAGGTGGAAGGCTGAGGGGAAATCAGGCCTCTGGAATAGCCTGAATGAATACGTGGCAGGGGGACTGGGGAGCCATTCCCAACAGGTGACTTCTGCCCTGGAAGAAGAGACTGGTCCTCGGCGTCCAGTGGAGTCTCTTCTTAGATTTGACTAATAGAGGAATTGTTAAGTGGCAGCGAGGCGTTTCCGACTCACCCAGTGCAAGCCCAGGAGCAGTAGCGGCCAGGTCTCCCAGGTCCCCTCCTCCCCAAGCCCCAATACAACTACTCCTTAAGAAAACCTGACAAGGTAATAAATAAGACAATCTGAAAAGCCACTTAGCACCGGTGACATTTTCAAGACAACCATTTAAAACATTTTTCTCAGGCATCTCTGGCTCAGTCCTCGGGCCCCTCTCCTCCTCCTCCTCCTCCTCCTGCAGCCCCCTCCCACTCTGGGTTCCAGCTGTCAGACTCTCATCGTGGCCACTCGGATATTCCTTTAGACACACGCGTATGCATCACAATTAAAGTTAGAGAAATTTTCCAAACAACTACAGGCAAATAGCGGGGCCAGCCGAACTCTAAGGTGGGACCCCCAAGGAAATTTTTCGGAGAAAGTCCAGTTTTTTTCTTTTTTCTATCTGACAGATTTTTTTCACCCTCTTAAAAAAATCTAGTTTTTAAACAAAGATCAATGTGTTATGCTAAAGTGTTGAGCTGACTGTTAAAACATTTGGGGAAATAATGACAATGTAACAAAGGCCTGGTTTGGAGTGAATCATCACCCTTTTAAAAGTTAAAGCAATTTTCAGGAGAATAGCTTTCAGCAAATGCTTTACATTATTCAAAACGGCCAAATAATGCTCTATTATAGCGCCTGAATGCTGCCAGTCAGCCCCTAAGTGCAATTTGTGCAAAGGCCCCGGTGCCTTATCTCCACTTCTTTATAAAGAGGTGAATATAAAACAATTTCTTCCAAACCCAGACAGAGAGCACGAAAATTGCTTCCCTTTCTGCAATCAGGGCAATTTAACTGGAGTGCAATTAGCACTATTAAATGTCGATTCTGCATAAACAAATCTGACTGAGCAGAGAAAGTGGGGTGAGAACCTCATATACACTGAAACTGATTTTTTTAAATTATGTATCCGGGTCCTTTACAATTGATCCGTGACGTTTTCATCTCGGAATATATTTACATCGTAAATAACACTACAGTTAAATCAACATTTTTTTCTACCAAAAAAAAAAGTCAATACGAATCCCAATAAAGAAGAATGAAGTAATTAAAGGGAAGAGTTCACTTCCTTTGAACAAATATTGTTTCTCCCGAAAGCTTTGATCTGAGCAACTGCTCAAGCTGCTGTGTTTAGGAGGCAAAGCCTGGGAAACAATTCCGTCATTAGCGCCTATCGGAAGGATTGGAGTACACACGCCACAGATAAAATGCTTCCCTCATGCATGAAGTAGGGTGGCGACCTGGAAGATCAGTTGTTTTCTGAACTCCTACATACTGTGGTTGGGTAACTACCAGGTGGTTGCCCAGTCTCCCCACAGCTTTAACCTGGCAGTTCTAGCAGGGGGTGTAAGTCACTGAGGTGGTGTGAGGTGGAATTGGGGGAGATACATAATAACTTCAGTTTGAGGGAAAAGAAAATAAAACCTGCATGTGTACTGTTGTAGCCTGCCATGAGCAAGGGGGAAGGAAGCCCTTAGCGCTTGTTGAGTCTGGTGAATCCTTCCCACAGTTGGAGTTTGTTGGTGTGTGTGAAAGTGAAATGCAGCCTTTGATTAGAAGGGGATCTTTTATAGTTAACATATATTTATATCTCTTAAAGCACCAGTATTGAGAACAAATGTATCAAGAAAATTAATTGAAAATTGAGAAACTCTCCCACAACTTCTGTTGAGCTTTCATTTAATATTTGTTCTATAAAGCCTACCTTCATTTTAGCCCAACCCTTGCAAATACAGGGGCTGGAGAGAATCAATAGGCAGATGGAACTTTCATCTTTTTCCCTGTTTTAGTGGTGTCACTTCTTCCTAGGGGTGCTATGAGATGCAAATCTTTCTTGACTCTGTAACATCTGTGGCAGAAACTGAAAATTCCTGGTCTATCAAGTACAGTCCAAACATTTGCTACACAACTCATTTTCTTCTGCTAGATGTATCTGGGCTATACTTTAGCTTGCCTTGATCTGTTTATCTGAGACAAAAATGCATTAACAATTAAAAGAGGACTCAGTGTGTCAAAGGAAGGAAGGTGACTGGTAGACTGTGTAATGATTTTAATGACTGCAATTATTGGAAGATTATTCAACAAGCATCATAGGTTTGTTTACTGCATCACTAGGAAACTATGGAGGTGTCTGTTTGACTTGGGATTATACCTTTCTCGCTCCTTCACTGACCACCAGGAAGGGGTCCTAGACCTAAGCAAAATGGCATTCAATATCGACTTTCTTATTTTGACAAGCATATATATGTACCAAAACGGTGCACATGTATTGTCTCAGCCAACACTAATGAACCACCCTTGCAGATATGGTAAGACATTTTCACACCTAAAACCACTGGTCACTGGTCGTCATCTCCTTCCGTTTTACCATTTCATAGCAGCTTGTTACAAGGCTTCCAACTTTCCACTTCCTTCCTCCTCCATCCAGGACTTGGAGAAGGAAGACACTGCAACTCTGAGACATCCCTCCAGAACTCTCCTGGGAAAGTTTGTGTTTTCCTTACCTCCCTTTAACATCCCCACACATTCTTTATTATTATCGCTGTTAAGAATAGCTAAAGAAAAACATATGAGTAAGAGCATACTGGTTTGTGATTAAGTTTTTTATTGCAAATACAAACACAGAGGATGCAAATAAATAACATGTTGGGCTTTATTTGTTTCTGAAATACTGAGTTGGAGGTGAACTTTGAAAGGAAACAAGTAGCAAATATGTCCAGCAGTACCCCATTTCCCCTCCTCCCCTAGGCACTGAGACGGCAGGGCCTGGGCAATCCTGACACTCCTTCTTGGTTCTGTAACAGTTCAGTCTTGGGCTTAAGGTAGGCCTGGCTGGCATTGAAAACCTTTCCTGTTCAAATGTGAGTCTGCAGGCTTCTGCAAATGGCAATTAGGAACCTATTACAAGCCATTAGATTGATCAATGTACCTTAAACAATGTGAATGATTTATATGGCTGATTTATACAGGGGAAAAAAGAAAGAGGTGGGGGAGGACAGCTTCGTATCTTTTATATGGGGGCACTGCTTGTGGAGACAGGGGAGCCAGCCGCCTCTTCCGTCGCAGCTTAGAACCACCACAGTGATTCAGAAGACTCTTTTCTTCTTCTTCTTCTTAGCAGACACAAGTTCCCCAGCTTGTCCGGTGGGTGGCAAGATGCATATACTTTGCCCCTCTTTCTTCTTTCTCAGGAAAAGTTGAAGTAGACCCAAGGCCTTGTAGAACAGCCAGGGTCACAGAGACGCCCCTCGCCTAACCGAGGACACCGCCAGGAGAGTTCCCAGCTGTCTTCCTTCCGTGGGTCTTTCCCGGAGACCGGGAGGATGACTTTCGTATTTGTTTAACGAAGTGTTGGAGAGCTCGTGGCCTCCTGATTACTACGGGAACACGGGACCATTAGCCCTTGAAGTTGCAGGCGAGACTAGGGAGGAGCGGGGCTCCTGGAGGGAGGGGGTGCCCGGGTGGGGGAGGAGGAAGGGAGGGGACTCCGCGAACGGAACTCCAGTGAGGGCTGACTTCCAGCTCATCTATGCGGCGAAGACAAAATTACACCCGAGCCGAAGCGATCAAAGCCGCCCTCCCCTTCCCGGTCCAAAGTCTGGCGGTCGTTGTCGCCGGGGCTGCAGGCGCCCCGCGTCTTCTCGCCACCGGGACTTTGCAGCCAGTTGGTGCAGAGCCTGTAGGGAGAGGACAGACCCTCGGCCCCCCCTGAAGAGGATTCCCTTTGTGTAGCCGCCTCCTCCTCCTCCTCCTCGCCATGGGGCTGGAAAGACCCCCGAGGAAGGCGCGGTGACAACGGAGCCCCCCTGTCCAACTCCGCCCCTGAGGGTCCCCCGCCCTCCTCTCTCCCCGACCTCGCGGGTCTCTCCAGGCCTCCTCCTCTCTGATCTTCCAGTCTCCTCTCCGTCCCGCCCCCAGGACAGGCTATTTCCCCGGCCTGGTTGGGCGGGAAAGAGCTTCGTCCTGGCTTGTTCGAGAGTGTCTGGGACAATCCTTTTGTTTGTGTCGAAGTGTGGAGTGGGAAGTGTCGTGTCGGGAGGATCAGGGGGCAGAACAGCATGTATGTGCCTTTTGCCATCAGTGCTCTTGGGAGCCCACCCTTCTAGATGAATCATGATTCTCTCTCTCTCTCTCTCTCTCTCTCTCTCTCTCTCTCTCTCTCTCTCTCTCTCTCTCTCTCTCTCTCTCTCTCTCTCTCTCTCTCTCTCTCTCTCTCTCTCTCTCTCTCTCTCTCTCTCTCTCTCTCTCTCTCTCACACACACACACACACACACACACACACACACACACCAACTGCTTTCCTCTGACCTTATTACTCCAGAGCGCACTCTGCTGAGTTCTTAGTGAGTTCCTTTCAATCCCATCAGGCCTAGGAAATCTTCTCGGGCCCTACAGTTTAGGAAGAGGCTGAGGAGGAAGACTGCTTATAAGATTCTCCTCCAGGACTCAGGCACTCCGGTGACACATCGGGGACAAGGCCTGCTCCGGGACCACAAGTCCATGCTTTCCTGATCTCAGCCACTCTTGAGCCCAACCCTGACGGATGAGCCTTCCATGTCACCACCCATTGGTGCTACACCCTGCCCTTACGAATTCCAAGAGGTCTGCCAGCCCAGGACTTTCTTCTTGGAGTGTTGAATGACAGGCATCCATGGTGGTAGAGGGAGGCCCCGCACTCGCTCCCCGCACAGCCAGCGGAAGGTGTACTGACGACACAGACTCACCCGGGCACAGGGCACGCGCCCGCGGTGTCCATCCTCCATCCCAGCCAGCCATCATCAGTGGGCAAGACGGCCTTGGGGCAGGTGATCATGCCTCCAGGAGGCAGGCTCAGAGCTCCGGATGCCTCCCCGGAGCTGGACCGTCCAAGTCCCCAGAAACCGCTGCGAGCCTCTGAGCCCGGTAGCCGGTGGCGGGGATGCGGCTGGGCCTCCCTCCTGCGGGGCCTCGGCGGGCTTTCTTCCCGCACGGAGCTCGGGGTCTCCGCCGCTGCAGCGCCCCCGCCCCGCCCAGCGCCCTTCTGCCCGCGGCCGGTCTCGCACGCCTTCAGTAGGCTCGGTGACATCTGGGATGCATTGCCCCTTAATTGTCAACCCCATTATTGTGATCAAGCGAACGTTGCTAATCTGTACATTTATTGTTTAGGTAAATAGAGGCTGCGTTTAATCACCATGCAGGGCCCCAGCGCTCGCAGCGCCAAGTAACTTAAGTCAACGGTGAAGATTTCAGTGTGTGCGTAATTATAGAGCACGCGGAATATTCACTCGGGCTTAATTCCACGTCTTTTCTCCCACGGGGGGCAGAAGGAGGGAGCCTGAGGACCCTCCACCCTCTCAGCCTAAGGGGGTCTGCTCGGTGGGCAAGAACCGCTTCCACGGCGGAGGCTCCGCGCGCCCTGCCCTGCTCTGGAGCCTGGCTGGCACGGAGCTGGGGCAACTCTGAACTTTCCAGGGGCCCAGCCCTGCGCTCAGCGCCCCTCCCAGCAGCTTCCGGACCCCTCCACCGAGGCGTCCCCGGGAGCAGGGGCTCCAGCCGGCGGGAAGGCAGGGGGCGGGTCCCGGAGGCGGGTGGCCCGCCGTCTCCCCGCCCCGGCCCTCACCCGGCGCGGTGCCCGCTGCCCGCTGCCCGCTCGCGGGGGTGACGCTCCGGAGGACTGTTTCGCTCGGGCGCAGGGTGGTTGCGCTTCTTCTTAAATAGCCATTGTTTCCTAATTAAGGGGACCTCTCACTGCGCGAGGGCGGAGGTCGGGGATTTGACTCGAGGAATGGGCGGTCCGCTTCAGCCCCGGCTGGTGGCCGCTTCTCACTGTCGCTGGGCTGGCAGGGTGGCCTGGGAGCCAGGGCCTCGGTACCTCCCAGGGAAAGGGCTAAGGCTTGGCCGGATTCCTTCCGAGCGGCAGGAGAAACAACACCCTTCCCCGCCCAAGGCGGGGGACTGGGACTCCAGAGGGTGGCCCTCCATGTTAAAGACGCGACTCGGTCCCTAAGGAATGGTTTCTTGGGGTGTCCAGCCCTCTGCTCCATTCCCTGGAGTGCTCGATATAAACAACTAATAACTCTGGCTGGAACCAGACACCCGTTTTGCATGGACTTTTCTCGCTTTATATAAGCAGAAATCTAAAGTCAACTCATTTGCAAGGGTGTCGGTGTAACCACTAAACTAAATTACAGTTGGAGCTGTTTTTAATTTGGGGTATTGAACAGTTTTCATATAAGGTATCTCTCCCTGCTTTCTTCTTTCCTTAAAAGTTGAATAGCGTTTGGAACAAGAGGGAAATTAAACACAAATGTCAGCGCAATCCCCAAAGCCCTTTTCTTTCTGTTATCCCTCTCCAAACCTCCCCTCTGCTGGCCCAAGATACTTCCAAGCTTGTGACTTCCCTTATCATACATGCAGATCTTTCACCACCCTACCACACACGAGCAGCCACAGCCTGGCAGTCAGGGCAGATGAACGTGGTTTTAGATTCTTTTGATTGGGAATGTTAGCTTAACCTTTTCTGAGTTGTGGTTGGTTTTTAGCTAAGACAAGCAAAAGAAAGACAGAAGGCTGACAGCCAGGTCTTCTGGGAGGGCACAAAGCCCTGTGGCGGTCTCAGGAGCTGAGTGTGAGTTAAGGCCCACCATTTAAAGCTTTGATCTTGAGTAGGCCTCAGAACTTGTCAGTTGTCTCCTCTCCAACAGGAAGCTAAGAATTCCAACTCTGAAGGATTGTTATGAAGATTAAATAAAACCATATAGAGAAATGGCTAGCAATGTCTCAGGACTTATTCAGAGTTAAGTTAAAAAGGTTCTCTTTCACTGAGATGCCATTCCTAGAGGAAGCACTGTGCAACTAAAGCAAAGCCAACTCCAAACCAGAATCAGTGTGCGCTACAAGCCTGGGTGCAAGGGCCTAGAACAGGGGCAGCCAGCCGCTAGCTCTTGCCTGTTTCAGTAGATAGAAGGCTAGTAGTGCTCCACACTTCCAGAGTGTTCTGTCTTAATTTGTTTGTTTTTGAAGTAGGGTTTCAGTCTTTGATATTTTTTTTAACATAGGGCTCTATGCATTTCAGCCTGGCCTTAAACATGCAATCTTCCTGCCTCTCTGGGGTTACAGATGTGTGCCACTATGCCTAGCTCTAGCTTCTACAGGTTTGCATGTGGTATCTAGGGGACTTTGTCTCTAATAATAATAATAGCTGTTTATTGAGCAGTTATTATATCCCATGCATTCCACCAAAGTGCTTTACACATGGCATTTCTTTTTTTCTACAAATTACTCTTATCATGTGAGTATGGCTGATATCTTTTTTTTAACTTTTGCTATAGAAAATGTCAAATATATATTTTTAAGCAAGCATCTTTATCTGCTGAGCCATCTTCCCAGCCTGTCAAGTATATATTTGAAAGTAGAGCAAGTAGTTTAAGGAACCCCTCTCTGTCCATCACACACCATCAGTGATCACCTCAGGGTCAAATTTGCTTTATCTCTACTTCCATTTCTTCATTTTGAAGCGAATCTCAGACATTGTTTTATCTATCCATATTCCAATATATATGGTATCAGTTTTATTATAATTATTATTATTTTGGTTTTATGAGGTAGGATCTCACTCTAGCCTAGGCTGATCTGGAATTTACCCTGTAATCTCAGGGTGGCGTTGAACTCATGCTGATCCTCCTACCTCTGCCTCCCAAGTGCTAGGATTAAAGGTGTGTGCCACCATGCCTGGCAGTTATTTTCTTGTTATTGGGATAAAACACCCAACCAATAAAATAAAATACCCAGCCGGAAGCATCTTGAGGGAGGGACTGGCTTATTTTTGGCTTACAGTTTTGAGGAGAAGTCCATCAGGGAGGGGAAAGCATGGCTGAAGCAGGAAGTGGAGTCAATTTGTCACATCCACAGGGAGGAAGTAGAAGATCAATGAATGCTAAATGTGCAGCTGGTGTTCTCCTTTTTATATATATATAGGAGCCTAGCCCAAGGGATATGCTTCTTCAATCTCTTTTAATCTATAGGTCTCTTCTCTCTTCTCCTTTTAACATTGAGATCCTCCCTCTTTTTTTCAGTTTATTTTGTTGAGATGAGTTATTAGCCTTGATATCTTTTTCATAGAGGCTAGAGAAGTTTAGCAATGAATGGAAAAGAATTTGGTCTTAGCCATATCCATCTCCAGAGTATAAACACTAAATGGCTTTATTATAGTCTCTTTAAGTCAAGTGATGAAAAGTAAGGCATAGTGTGATGGTCAGGTTTTGTTGTCAACTAGATCTTTTTAATTGTCTTGGGTGGGTCTCTGAGGATGTTTACAGGAAGACAGCTTCTCAGTAGAGGCAGTACGTAAGGAAGCTCAGAGAAACTAGAAATGAACATCCCTTCCTGGGAGGGCAGTGCAGGAAGGAAATTCCAGAGACTCAGGAGACCCTGCCCTAAGGTTATATAAAGGGGGAGGAAAATCTCTCCCCTCAACCTGCCTGTTTGCCATTCTGTGTGTGTAGGATTGGTGATGGCTTCTCTCTCTGTTTGAACCTGTGAAAGAGGGCCAGCCTCTTTCACCATTATGAAACTTCCCCTAGATCTGTATCTTCAATAAATTTTTTCCTCCCATAACTGTGCCTGGTTTGGAGATTCATCCCAGTGACATGTGGTTAACTACAACACACAGAAATATCCATTTGCCCATAAAATATTTCAGAACACGAATTACTCCCTTAAGTAACCAGTTCCTTTACCAACTAACACTAGAAAACTATTCACTTAAAACCCAGGCAGGATTTGAAATTTTGGAAGAAAAAATCAAAAACAGGATTAACTTGGTATTCTCCTTGTGTTTTGAATATGATTAAATAATTCCTGCATGCACATACATCTATAACATGAGCAGGTTTTATTTCCAATAACTACTTAGTAAGGCAAACACATTTCTTAAATCTACTAAATTCTTTTTTCTCTCATCTTCATTTTTCTCTGATTCTCTACTCTGTTCTCCATAGCCAGATAAGGAGAACACATCTTTTTCAAGTAGTTATTTTAAAATACCAGTCAAATTAACAATTTGGTAGTTTGATATGTGATATCTGGCTTTTGTTATGGTAGGTTTAAAACCACAGTTACCCTAGCAACTGAATACATTTTTTTCTTTAAAATTTTTTTTAGCTGTCTGGAGGAGAAAAAAAAAAGAAAAGGAAAACTTCTTGCCAGAATCTTCCCATAATAGCTTCCATTAACTGCAGTGACTTCTATTGGAGAGGCCAGCACTGCTGTCGTCTGCTGTCACCAGTCACTCACTGATCTAGCAGATGTTTTGTTTGATAAGGCCAATTTGAGCTTTATAAAACATTTATTTTTTCACCTCCAAGGAGCAAATACCAGTAAGGATGGGATTCAGTGTTGATCACTAGATACCATACAAAGGCCTCAACCTGCCAGTAGAGCTCCTGGGTGAGAAAACTAAAACAAAACTAAAGGCTTCATTTACTAAAACGAAAAATAAAAGAGGGGGATGGTTACAGGACATTAGATCAGTTCTTAGGAACTCAGCAAGAGGGAAAAAGCAGGTAGAAGAGCCAATCATCAACCAAGGAATCTCTCCTATAAATTCCTATGAGGTATGCTGGGCCAAAGAGGCCAATGGTGATGACGAGAAAGCAGATGTGATGTATACTTGGTTTAATTCTGTTCATTTCATCACCCAGTGTCAGCATTTCAAGGTGAAGTACAGAAAAGTCAACAGGAAAACAGGTGCACATTATGTGTTCTTAAAGCCACTACATTGAACATTGGTGGAAACATTACTGGCATCAGAACAAAGTGCTCCTGGCAGTCATACCCTGATGAAGATAGTGCCTCTCTAAAACACATCATCATGCACATACACACACTGAGTTAATAAAAATAAAATAAAAACATGTAACTCCTTTCTCTTGAATAAAAAGGTTAGTTTTAAGATCTAGAGTTTTAGTGTGGGTAAATCAAAAGGTGGGAAAAGGGCTGGAGAGATGGCTCAGCCATTAAGGCACTTGCCTGCAAAGCATAATGACCTGAGTTTGATTCCCCAGTAACTCATGTAGAGCCAGATGCTCAAAGTGGCGCATGCATCTGGAGTTCCTGTACAGTGGCTGGAGGCGCTGGCATGCCCATTCTCTCTCTGTGTCTCTCTCTGCTTGCAAATAAATAAAATAAAACATAAAATAAAATAAGGGGGAAGAAGTGGGATGTAAGTCTACTCCTTTTATTCTGAGGTCTCTTATGGGTCTCCTGGAGATTGTTTATTGAGTCAATTTGCACACAACGGGGAAAAATCTGGAAAAGGAAGTCATCCTTTGCAATACAAGGACTTAACAAAGCTTGACAAAATGAAGTTTCCAGGACTTTTCTTTTTTCAAGGTAGAGTTTCACTGTAGCCCAGATGACTTTGTATTCACTCTGTTGTTCCAGGCTACCTTGAACTCACAGTGATCCTCCCACCTCTGCTTCCCAAATGCTGAGATTAAAGGTGTGTGCCACCAAGCATGGCTTAGGACTTTTTTTTATTTTTTTAAATGTTTACTATTTATTTATTCATTTATTTTCAAGCAGAGAGAGAAAGAGAATGAGAATGGGCATGCCAGGGCCTCTAGCAAAAAAACTCCAGATTCATGTGCCACTTTGTGCATCTGGCTTTACCTGGGGTACTGGGGAATTGAACCTGTATTGTTAAGCTTTGCAGGCAAGTGCCTTAACTGCTGAGCCATATCTCCAGTCCAGAATTTTTTTTTTACTTTATTTTAGATAGTCTTGTCTTTAGATAATATTTTGAGTTGAGGAATTACATTTGAGCCACATTGAAAACTGAAAAAAAGATAATTCTCTTTGTAGAACATATATATTTTTACGGTAAACTCATCTGAATAATGCATGTTTGAAACACACACACACATTCCTTTCTAAGAAAATGAAGAAGAGCTAGGAAGACAAAATCAACACCACCAGTCATGACAGCTCCTGATACTGCTGCCTCCACTTTCCAAGCACTGGGATTACAAGATCTGCCACCATACCCCACTGAACCCAGTTTATGCTGGGTTGGGGCTAGAACCCATGGCCTCATGCATGCTAGGCAAGCACTCTACAATGCACATGCCCCTGTATTGCATCTCCATTCTTGGAGCCAGAGTAAATTAAGTCCCATCCTTACATGGAATCCCAAACTGGAAAAGAATGGTTCTATAAAAGAAACTTAACTACTAGCACTGTTATTGAAGAAAAGGAACTAGACACTGAAATGGAAAGGGGAAAAAAAGATCCTGTATAGATAACATGAAGACAAAGTAATATTGATTGGCTTGATAGAAGAGCACTGGGAATAAAGAATAAGAATTATTTTGAGGTGTCTGTTTTAGTATCAGTATTCACTACCAGAATAGGAGAAGTCTGTGGTAGATTCTGTTCTTATTTCTACTCTTTGTCTTTTTATTTTTTATTTTATTTTATTTTATTATTTTATTTGTTTTTTCTGAGGTAGGGTCTTGCTCTAGCCCAAGTTGACCTGAAATTCACTATATAGTCTCAGGTAGCCTGAATTCATTTCTATCCTCCTACCTCTGCCTCCCCAGTGCTGGGCATGCATCATCATGTCCGACCCTTTTCTGCCTTTTTAAACATGAATTTTATTTTTGAATCATTTTAAAGTTACAACAGGGGCTAGAGAGATGGCTCAGTGGTAAAGGCGCTTGCTTGCAAATCCTGACAATTCAGGTTCAATTCCCTAGTATCCACATAAAACCAGATAAACAAAGTGGTGCATATATCTGGAGTTTGTTTGCAGTGGCAAGAGGCCCTGGCATGCCCCTTCTCTGTCTCTCTCTCAAATAAATAAATATTTAGGAAAAGTTACAACAATGTTGCAAGGATCATACACTGAAGCACTTTAAATCCTCACATAACAGATCCACTAAACTTTAACGTCTTGCATCATTTGCTTTATTATTGTCTCAGATTCATGGATTTGGTTTGAGATCAGCAGCATTTGAGATGATGATGGAATATCCAAGTAGGAAAAATTACATTGGAATTCAAGAGTTATTCATAAGGATACAAACATGAAGCAAAACTAAACAAGGCTATGACTTTTAGAGAAAAGAATTCTGAAAGACAAAGGTCCTAGTTCTAACCAATAAAAAGACACATGGAAGTGGGGGTGGGGAAGGAATTTTCATGGTTTATTGTCTATAATTATGGAAGCTATCAATAAAAAGTTTTATTTTTTTTCAAAGCCACGTGTGATGGCCCATGCCTTTAGTCCCAGCACTTGGGAGGCAGAGGTAGGAGGTTCACTGTGAATTTGAGGCCATCCTGAGACTACATAGTGAGTTCCAGGTCAGCCTGGGCTAGAGTGAGGTCCTACATCAGAAAAACAAAACAAAAAATTTTTTTCATTTCTTTGCAAGGGGAGAAAGAGAGAGAGAGAGAGAGAGAGAGAGAGAGAGAGAGAGAGAGAGAGAGAGAGAGAGAGAGAACATGAGGACAGCAGGGCCTCTTGCCACTGCAAACAAATTCAAGACTCATGTGCCACTTTGTGCATCTGGCTTTATATGGGTAATGGGGAATTGAAGCCATGACTGCAGGCTTTGGTAGCAAGCACCTTTAACTGCTAAGCCATCTCCCCAGCCCCATATTTTTTTTTTCAAAAAGAAAAAAAATTCAATGTCTCAGTTGTCCCCCCCACCCAGGGACTCGTTCTAGCCCAGGCTGACCTGGAACTCACTATATAGTCTCAGGCTGGCCTCGAATTCACGGCCATCGTCCTACCTCTGCCTCCCAAGTGCTGGGATTAAAGGCATGAGCCACCATGCCTGGCTAGTTGTGCATTTTTTTATTAGCTTCTATTTGATGATCTAACTGAAAAGTTTTGGATATTGGAAATGAATTTGAATCTTGGAAAAAAATCTTAATTCTTTTTTTTTAATTAACAAAGATTTTTTTCCCTTTTCCTTTTTTTAAGTATAAAAAGAGGTAGAGGAAATGTTCTAATGTTTGTTTGACAAATTGAAAACCCATGTTTAAAATTAAGTGCTTTAATATCCTGGTCCCATTTCAATGTATCACCAGGGGCTGACTTACCAGCTATAAAACCTTTTAAATGTAGAACTGTTGACAATATTTGAACTTTTGTATGTGTACTATGATCTTCTGATAATAACTGCATCAGCCGTTACAGCTTAGTGTCACTTACCCGGTTTAGCTCTGACATGGGTGATGTACTTTCAGAGACCGGAAGCGGGTCATCAGACCAAGTTCAAGGTAGTAACAGGCAGCATGGTCATGGAGCAACCATATCCATTGGGAAATAAATTTCTATCTTCTAAACTTCAAACCAACGTTATTTATTCTGGTGTCTGATTTTTTGACACATGTAGAAAAATGAACTGTAACTCATATTTTGTTCAGTCCTTTCCTACCCTTCAATTTTGGTGGAGCTGAAGAGAGAAAAATAGATTTGCTCTGAGTTAATGACTTTTCATTTAATTCTTTTTTCCTGAGGTCTCACTCCAGCCCAGACTAACTTGGCACTCACTCTGTAGTCCCAGGCTGGCCTCAAACGCAAACAATACTTCTACCTCTGCCTCCCGAATTAAAGGCATTCACCACCACACCCAGCTTCATTTAATTTTAACTATTAGTTGAGACGTAGTCTGTGGTAGGTAATTTTTATTGTCAAGTTGATTCAATCTAGGATCACTTAGGAGAAAACTCTCTGGACGTGTCTGTGAGGAAGTTTCTAGGTTAGGCTACCTTAAACAGCTTTGCAGTGAGGCCAAATATAAAATTGCCATGTGAAAATGCTTGAGACCCTATAATATATGTGCTATAAATGCAGCATGATATCAGAAAGTGATGGTGAGGTGCTTGCTGCCATTTTTGATACTAATGTGAGAGCAGAAACCATGTCTCATTATTTATTGCTGTATCTCCAGTGATGAGTGATATGTTTGGAATATAATAAACATGAATAAATGTTTGATGAATAAGTGAAAAAAATTAAAACAAATTGTATCTGAAACTGACATGAGCTCACAAGAATACAAGAGACCTGGGGGATCATCCAATAAATAACCTGTTACACATGAGGAAACCGAGTCCCAGAGCAAATAAATGACTGACCTATAATGACAGCCTAGCAGTTTTCAGTACAGTAGGAACAAAATGAAAGCATAGTCAGTTACCTTCAAAGCCATAAAGGGAAACACTAGAGCTCCAGAGAGAATCTTATTTAATTTTTAGTTACCTTGAAAAAAACTGTGCTGTGATAAAACCACATCACTTCTTGTTACAATCCCAAGGAACGGCTTTCTAACAGGACTCATATTTTGTTCTATTAACTACTGCTTCCAAATAGGAGTCTAACCAGTGGGGACTCAAACCCCTTTGTCATGCTAACATTTTGGTTCTAATTGTCCTAATTATAAGAACTGGTCCTGTAGATGGAACAATTATGTACAATCATTTCTTTAAAAATTCTCATAATGCTGTTGCATAGTCTTTATGGCCATTAAGTATTTCATAGGAAATCTACTTAGCATGTGCCATTGATCATATGCCCTGACACACAGGGTCACATTTTCATATGAACACTACTTTGATGGGTGAGATATATATGTTTAGCTGTCCCCAGGAAAATGTCCCAGATAATAATAATGGTTTGGAGATGTAGCTTAGTGGTAGAGTGTTTGCCTAGCACGCACAAAGTCCTCAATTCAATCCTGTTTTGATATCTCCTCCTCAAACAAATTTATCCACACTCAAGCTTTCATGTTCTTTGTCAGAATATAACACGAGTGGTGTTTGGCCCAGATCCCAATGAATTCCATTGGTTCCTTTCTGAAACCACTGGAGCTGGGCCTCTGTTGTCCCTGTTTCTTTCTGTGTTCTAGTCTTCTAAGGCTTCCACAAGAATGGCCCAGGAAGGTCTGCTTACAGCAATCTAGGGCTTTTTTTGCCCAAAATTCTAAACTATTTCACATTCCAGTTTCAAACAGTTTCAAAAAAAAATTATGAACCTTGGCTTCACAGGCTTTATTCTGGAATCTTGGTGAAAGCCTCCATGACTCTATAATGCTTATATTCTGTGTACCTACAAAGCTAGCACTCCATGGACAATGCTGGGCTCTGCTGAAGTCTCAAGCAGGCCCCTGTGGACTATTATTGGCTACAGCAGCCTGAGTGTTTGAGTGGCTGAACCTGGGGCAACATTTCTCTAGGCATCTGTGTAAGCTCTCTCGTGAAAAGGAAGATTTTAAAAATGACTTTGCAATCCCTATAATTCCTGAAGTGCTCTCAAAACACTCTTCTATTATCCAGTACAAAGGATTTGATGTTTGTTTATTTGTTTAATTTTGAGATGGGTAGCCGTGACTGTTCTGGAAGTCACCATGTAGAACAGACTAAATTGAAACTTGCACCAGTCCTCCTGTCTCTACCTACCAAACCTTGGGATTATATGCATGAACCACCACACTCTGTTTGCTTTCTTTGCAACAACACTACTTCTTTAACAATTAGAGTTTCTTTGTCTATAACTTTAAAAGTGCTCCTTTATTGGCCAATCTGAACATTTTTTTACATCTTTCTGCTCTGCTGCTTTTTTATGATTTACTCTATAAATTTGGCTAAAAGTAGTCAGCAACAGCTATACCACAGGCTAAATGCGATGCTGTCTTGAAATTTCCTCTGTCAAATTAACTGGTCCATTACTTTTACATTCAGCCTCACTCAAAATTTTAGAACATAAGGAAAATGTAGAAAAAAATCTTTGCCAGAATGTAAATGAACGGTCTCTGCTCCTTATTTCCATGTGAAACCTCAGGAGCCTGGCCTTCCCCAGCTGCGTTTCTATACACATTCTGGGCTTCGAATTCCTACCAGAATTACCCATTAAGCTCTAGTTACAGCATTCTAGGGCGTCTCTATCCCACTTTTATGAACTCTTCCAAATTCTTTCTACAACCCAGTTCTAAAGACCTAAGAAACACTTGATCAGATGTAGCCACAGCAATGACTCCATTCTTAGAACCAATTTTTTTTTCTTTTTCCTTAAATAGGAACCAAATTTTTTTAAACCTATCTTTTTTTAAAAGATATTTTATTTATTCATTTTCAAGCAGAGAGAGAGAGAGAGAGAGAGAGAGAGAGAGAGAGAGAGAGAGAGCCCACCAAAGCCACCACCTTGTGGGTCTGGCATATGTGGGTCCTGGGGAATTGAACCTGGGGCCTTAGGCACTGGAGGCAAGTACCTTAACCACTGAGCAATCTCTCCAGCCCCGGAACCAAATTTTTATATTAGGTACTTTTCCATTGTTGTAACCAAAATAACTGACAGGCAACTCAAGAGAAGAAGGGTTTGTTTTGGTTCATGTGGGACAGCTCAGTTTATGGTAGTAGGAGTGTCTGGCAGAGGCTGCTACATCATGGCAGACCAGAAAGCAGACAGCACAACAGAAACCAAGAGCAGGTATGCCTTTCTGTCAACCAGGTTCCACCTCCTAAAGATTCCACATCCTCCCAAAACAGAACTGTGATTTGGGGAACAAATGCTGAATACATTAGCCAGTGGAAGACATTTCAGATTCAAGTTGTGAAAACATATCACAGTGAAGAACATTGAAATGTCTGAACACGACATGGCCATTATACTCATGGACTATAACTGCTGTGGTTTCTTGCACAAGATTAAGCCGGTCAACAATCTATCTTGGATGGAGGAGGGGGTCACAAGATTTCCTCCTCCCAGATTAGCTATGGGCAGTTGATGATTGCTGGGGAGTGGGAGGTATGTTCTTCAGTGGTGTAGGCACTGATAAGCTTGTACTTTGGTAAATAACCCCCATCCATGCTCATGCTAATTCAACTCAGTGGGCAACAAAACAAAGAAGCAACAACACTAGAACCCCATGAAAGTAAAGTGGGGATTAGTTGGGAGTTCAGTGGAAGTGAAATAAGAAACAATAACGGGGTAAAAATGGTCAAAATACATTATAAATGTGTATAGAATAGTCAAAATATAATGATTTTTTTAAAAAAAATTATTTATTCATTTTTAAGGAGAGAAACACACAGAGAGAGGGAGAGAGCACCAGAGCCACCACCCCGTGGGTCCAGCATACGTGGGTCCTGGAGAACTGAACCCCGGGGCCCTAGGCACCAGAGGCAAGCGCCCTAACCACTGAGCCATTTCTCCAGCCCCAATATAATGAGTTTTTTTTTTTTAAAAAGAATGTTTAGTGCTAGGGAGATGACTCAATAGTTAAAGGTGCCTGCTCGAAAAGCTTGCTAGCCCAGGTTCGATTTCCCCCATACCCATGTAAATCCGAATGTCAAATGGTGCATGCATGTGTGATCCTGGTGTGCCAATGATGATGGAGACAGAGCCAGGAGAATCCAGAGCCCTCCACCCAGGTTTATTTGCAACAACAAGAGACCCTGTCTCACCAAAAGGGGAGCACTGACACCTCAAGGTTGTCCTCTTACCTCCACATGTATGTACACATACTTATACAGACAAGCATGTGCATACGTTGAAATGAACAAGGTGTGGTGGCTTATACCTGTGATCCCACCACTTGAGAGGCAGAGGTAGGAGGATCGCCTTGAGTTCAAGGCCACCCTGAGACTACATAGTGAATTCCAGGTCAGCCTGGGCTAGAGCAAGACCTTACCTCAAAAAACAAAAACAAACAACAACAGCAACAAAGGAAAATAAAAAGAACCCCCTAAAATAATAAAAATAAAAGAATATTCAAATGAATTATCCAATAAATGAAAAATTGATCAATATTTGTCATCTTTTCCATAAGGCAGTATTTAATTGCCTTCAGAAGGCACAGTTTATTGTCACGTTAATGGAGAAGATTCCTTTGCATTGTCAGTTTTCCACAATGCATGTAATTCTATGTAACATTATCTAATTGAAGATGATTAAAACCACAGACCTATATCTAGTCAGTTAAACCCAAGGATCGCTTTGGCCACACCACCAAGAGCACACCCAGTAGTCCTCACCAACTGAAAACTTCCCTGAAAGAGAAAGAAAGACAGAGACATACAAAGACAGAATATGGGTGCACCAGATCCTCTTGCTGTTGCAAAGAAAGTCTAGATGCCTGCACCATTTTGTGCATCTAGATTTACGTGCATACAGGGAAACTGAACCCTAGCCAGCAAGCTCTGCAAGCAAATGCATTTAACTGCTGAGCCATCTCCTCAGCCTGATTTTAAAAGTCTTAATTATCATACATTTCTTTTAGGCTAAACAAAATTAGTCTACCCAATTCTTCATGGATAGTATTTTTCAAACCCATAATTAGATAGATCACTGTGGAATTTCAGGACAATATAGATAAGAGATAAATGTACAATTTTGTGGGAATTTTAAAAAATTACTTTGCTGGGTATGACGTTGCATGCCTTTAATCCCAGCACTCTGGAGGCAGAGATAGGAGGATCACCATGAGTTCAAAGCCAGCCTGGGACTACAGAGTGAGTGCCAGGTCAGCCTGGGCTAGAGTGAGACCCTACCTCAAAAACAACAACAAAAAAGATTACTTACAAAGAAACAAGTATCAAACAATCACCAGTTTTCCTATCAACATTATTGGATGCTTAAAAGCAAAGTAAAAATGCTTGGAATAAAAACTCATTTTAAGTGTAGAATTACACTTTTGTTTTCTTTCAATTTTTTCAATAAAAAGTGAGAACAAAGCACAGTCATTTTCAGAAATTCAATAACTTGGAAAGTTTAACACCCATATAAATTCCAGATAAATTAAAAGCTTTAATGTAGTGCATACTTGTTTCCAGCTGAGCTGGTGTAACAGAGACCAGATTTCCCTTTCTGCCTGAAAGAACAAAAAAAAAAAAATCGCAAAATAATGTGAAACAATGGTTCTTAAGACTTTGGACATGAGACAATATAATGTCTGAGAGATGAGAAACAAGTCAAGTGAACCCAGTGACTTGGAGTATTTCTAGGGGACCAAGAAGAGCCTAGAATTTTCCCTGCTTGAAGAGCTGGAGCTGGGAGGAGCCAACACTGTTTTGCAGAACAAATTATTAGAGAAGAGAAATCTTCTGAAAGAGAGAGGGGAGGTGGAAGGGAGAGAAGAAGGGAGAGAGGGAGGGAGGAAGAGAGACACCCCCACATGTCCAGGAGCTCTCAACTTAACAGAAAAAAGTGAGACTATAGATGAGGACTAAGGAGCTCGCATTGAGCTAGAAACTGCCAATTCCCACCACCCAGACTGGAAAATCTCCTAACTCTGGGGTATTGAATAAGAGTACACAGAGGGTCTTGCTTTCAAAACAAAACAAAATAAGCCATAGGTACAATGCAACTGAAAAAGGTTGAAAGCAAGGCCTGAAAAGATCTAACTTTATCCAGGTAACTTGGTTGATTATAGAACAAGAATATAGGAATGAAAAAACACCCAGTACCCAAGAAAGCAAATTTCACAGTGGATGGCATCTCACAAAAACAACAACTAAAAAAAAAAAACTATAAGGTATATGAGAAAGCAGAAAATTTATAAGGATAAAAATTAATTGAAGCAATAAGGTGGGCACAGATGATAGAATTAGTAGACACAAACATTGAAAGACTTTTTCCTTATATTTCAAAATATAGAGTAAGAATAATAGCCAACTGATGTTTGGCCATATCTGAAGACAACGTGATGACAATTTGGGGGTAATGGTATTCCTGAGACGAGGTAGGTAAATTCAGAGAGGATATTAACCATTCCAAAGTTCATGGAAGAGAGTGTCCCACAACCAAGAAGTATCCAGCTCAGATTCTCAATAGCACTTAGGCTGAGCTACCCTGACCTACAGGGAAAATCGAGCATCCTATGTACAATCATGGAATGTATGAAAAAGATAAAAGTTGAACTCTTTGTTTTGTTTTGTTTTTGAAGGTAGGTCTCACACTAGCCTAGGCTAATCTGGAATTCACTATGTAATCTCTGACTGGCTTCAAACTCACAGTGACCCTCCTACCTCTGCCTCCCAAGTGCTGAGATTAAAGATGTGCACCACCATGCCTGGCCAAGTTGAACTTTTAGAGATGAAAATAAGATCAACTAAGATGAAAAAAAAAACCTGGATATGATTAATGACAGAATAGACATTCAGAAAAAAAGAAACATGAAGAAAACTATACTATCATCATCATAGTCAAATTGTTTAAGACAAGCTGTAGAAAAAGCTCTTTTGCAGTACTGAGTATCCAACCTTTCACGTATGCTCTGCTAGTGTGCTAACGCTGAACTACATCTCTAGCCCAAAAGAAAAAATAAAAGCAGCCAGCTATCAGATATAATAAGTACAGAGGAACAATGATAGTGACTCAGCATTTCTTGTCAGAAACAATGTAAGCAAAAAATATATAAAGAAATAAGTAATAATAAATAAATAAATAGCCTAGGAGATGGTTCAGCAGTTAAAGACATTGCTCCCAAAGTCCACTGGCCCCAGAACCTATGTCATGCCAGGTGCAAAGAGGTGCATGTATCTGTGATCTCAATGCACTTATGCCAATGGGAGGTGGAGTCAGGAGAATCCAAAAGTTATAAGCCAGCTAGTCTGAAGTTCATTTGCAGTGGCAAAAAGGTAGAGCATAGACAGCTTGAAGTTGTTCTCTGACTTCCACATGTGTGTCATGGAACATGTGTCCATATATAAACACATACACATGAATAAAAATAATCAAATCCTGGGGAGATAGTTCAGCAGATAGGAGTGCAGCAGGAGGGCCCAAGAGGCTTGAGCTAGCATGAGTTTGATCCTCATCATCAATGTAAAAAGTTGGGTGTTTCCAGACACACCTGTAACCCCAGTCCTGAGTACTTAGAGATCAGAGATCACTGGGACTCGCTGGTCATCCAGACGGACCGAGATGTTGGAAGCTCCTGGTTCAGCAAGAGATTCTGTCTCAAGGAAATAAAACAGAAGAATGATAGGGAAGGACACTTGGCATTCTCCTCTGTCCTCTGAAAGTGTCCCACAGGGCATCTACTACACACACACACACACACACACACACACACACACACAAAATCCCAAAATATCAGTACAAATAACAATACAATAACAAAACAAACTAAAACAAGAATGCAATACAATAATATCTTTAAAGTACTTAAAAAGGAAAAGATGTCAACTTAGAATCATAATAAAATCATTTTAAATTGAAGGCAAATTAAAAACCTTTTTAGATGGTAAAAAAGCTGCAAGAATAAGGCATTGCTTCATGTGCCATCAAGAGGAATTCTTGACAGTTAATAGGTGCTGGGGGAGAAGACCATTTTTCAGTGGTGCCAACACTGGTAAGTCGCACAAGATCCTGTAAATAGCCACCACCATGCTTATGCGATCAAACCTTCCTAAATTCAGTGGTCCTCAAGAAAAGACCTCTAAGTGGAAGGAGGACTAGTTGGGAAGAAGAAGGGGTTCAGTGAGAGGGGGACAAGAGAAGGCAATAAGGGGTAAATATGATCAGAATACATTATACACATGTATAAAATCATCAAAAATTAATTAATTAAAAACTGCTTAAAATATTAATGGACAAGTCTATTGTAAACTTAAGAATTTATTTTTCTCCTGTTAATACCAAAAAGTGAATTGTTGGGTAGTATGTTTAATTTTATGTTAAATTGTGCAAAATCCAAGAATTTTGCCAGGCTACAGATGTAGCTCAGTTGGTAGGGTGCTTATCTAGCATGCATGAAGCTCTGGGTTCAACACCCAGCACTGTGCATGAAATACAGCATAGTGAATGCCTGTAAGTAATCCTAGCACTCAGCAGGTGGAGGCAGGAGGATCAGATGTTTAAGATCGTCCTTAGCTAGATAGCAAGTTTGAAGCCAGTCTGGGTTTATAATAAATATTTTGTTTGTTACTCAACTATAACAAAATATGAAGGTGCTTAAGCAATTTTTATATAAGAGGATTATTTATAACAGTCAAATTTCAAGTACTAGTTCACATACTCAAATCTCTAAGAATGAGAGTAGCTTATTATCTCTTTGGAGTTGGTGATTTTCATCTTTGCTTATGAATCAGTTTGTGCTGGGCAGAGGGCAGGAGAATGGATAAGAACCAAGTATAATGACATATATGTATGAAAATGCCATAACATAAAATTTAAGAAAGAGAAAAAAGCTGAAAGAACACATTGCTGGTATATCTGTAAAACAAAAACATGTTGTTGAAGGATATCTTTAGGCAGAAGGAAAATGTCAGCAATGCGGACGTACCGAACAGAATGGAGTGTTGGAGATGTTATATAGAGAAGTGAATTGATAAGCAAAAATAATAGTGCAATGTCACATTTACAGCATGTGTAGAAGTAAAACGTGACAACAATGGGGCAAAGAGAAGATTTGTTTGGGGGAGAAAGAAGTTAATGGGGGAGGGGACAGAAAGTTCAGGAGCTTTATGTGCAACTGAATGGCATGGTAACCACAGTCCAGTATTCAAAAACCTGTCTGGCCTAGAAGCCAAGCCCAGTGCTCCACTTTGTTAAGTATAGATAGAGCCAATGCTTTCTTTCTTTTTTTAAAAAAAAATATATTTTTTATTTATTTATTGCAGAGAGAGAGAGAGAAAGGGGGGGAATGGGCTTCTTGCTGCTGCAAACTCCAAACGCATGTGCCACTTTGTGCATTTAGCTTTCCATGGATACTAGGAAATCATACTCTTCACACTTTGCAAGCAAGGGCCTTAACTGCTGAGCCATCTTTCCAGTTCCAAAGAAGAGAAAAGGAATGAACCAGGCATGATGGTACACACCTTTAATCTCGGCACTCAGGAGGCAAGTGCAGGAGGATTGCCACAAGTTTGAGGTCAGTCTGGTCTACATAGTGGTCTACATACTTCTAGGCCAGCCAGTGCTATGTAATGAGACTGTTTGAAGAACCAAAGAAACAGGGCTGGAGAGAGGGCTCTGTAGATTAAGCATTTATTGCCCAAGCGTGAGTGCCTGGGTTTGGATCGCCACAGCCTACGTAAAGCTGGATGCTGTGACAGGTGTCTGTGATCCCAGCTGTCAGCGGTGATGAGCAAGCTCCAGTGTATGGTACACTTGAGATTGGGAAATGGGAATTTAGGAAGTTTCTATTTTAGGAGATATGGCAAGGAGCAGACAGCAAGCTGGCTTTTCTCCGGCCAAATGGCATGGCTCTTAGAATTCTCAGATGGTGAAACTGAACCTGGTGCCTTACCACACAATTAGGGATTTTGGGCCAGAGATAAGGTGTTGAAGCAAGGAAAAACAAAACAAAAAAGGTTAATGAAAAAATGAAGTACTCTTAGTTCAGGGAGATAATTTAGTAGCAGTTTATGTGGACAATTGATAGATGTTTCCACATTACTGCATGCCTTCTCACAATGGACGAGGAGTGACTGGGTGCCTTCTCAGGGCAGGTGGGCCAGATGATACACAATGGATCCTGATTGCCCAGTCCTAAGATGCTTTCTAGTTCCGTAAACACCCAGGACAAATATCTTGTGACTGGGCGTGGGGCTCTGTTGGTAGAGTGCTTCCCTACATGCATGAGGCCCTGGGTTCAACCCCCAGCACTGTGGTGGCACATGCCTGTCATTCCAACCCTCAGGAGAGTGAAACAGGGTGATCAGAAATTCAAGGTCATCCTCAGCTACATAGCAAGTTGAGGCCAGTCTGGCTACATGATGCCCTGTTTCAAACAAAATAAAAAAGTTAACAAAGATCATTATTTTAGCAAGGCATGGTGACTCACATCTGGAATCCCAGCATATGGGGGCTGAGGCAGGAGGACTACTATGAGTTTGTAGCCAGCCTGGATTGCATAGAAAGAAAGAAAAAGAAAAAGCAATCAATCGTCATTTCCTTGCACTTGTCTCATCCTTCATTAGTTGACGCATGCGCAGTTCCCGTTTTATCATACAACAGGCAGGCTAGACGGAGTGGACTGTACCCAGAGACTGGTGATCACCAAACTTGTAAGACAATAAAATATCCTAGTGGACAGGTATCCACTATTTATAACAGCGGATACCTGTCCATTAGGATATTTAATACTCTTTCCAAAGTGATTTTATTTGTTCCTAACATAATAATTAAAAATAATAACTTTATAATCATAGGGAAGCGATGACATTTCTAAACCAAGTATAAAAGCCAGAAATAAGTCGTGTGGGCTGGGGAGAGGCTTAGCGGTTAAGGAGCTTGTCTACAAAGCCTAATGACCTGAGTTCATTTCCCCAGTAACCATGTAAAGCCAGATGTACAAAGTACACCAAGGCCTCTACATTGCAAACTCCAGATTCATGTGGCACGTTGTGCATTTGGCTTTTTGTGGGTACTGGGGAACTGAACTCAGGTTGTTAGGTTTTGCAGGCAAACACCTTAACTGCTGAGCCATCTCTCCAGCCCCTTAAATTTTTTTAAAATGTGCATACCCATATATTAATGCTACTCTCACTTTTGGCTAGAGAAGCTTTTCTTTTCAGATGGCGGTGACCACTGGAATAGCTCAAAAGGCACCATAGAGCCTGTATAGTGGTGCATGCTTTTAATCTCAGCACTCAAGAGGCAGAGGTAGGAGGATCACTGTGAGTGCAGGCTAACCTGATACTACATAGTGAATTCCAGGTCAACCTGGGCTAGAGGGAGACCCTAAGTTAAAAAAAAAAAGACCATACCATAGTGCTGAGGAGTTACAGTGGAGTGTTCAGCACTGGTACATCTCTATCACACCTCCTGAGGCTCAGGGTCTATTGTGGAAGAGGTGGTGGAAAGATTGTAAGAGCCAAAGGAAGGGTAGGATTGCTTACAGTGCAAACTTCCAGACACAGCATGGTCTTGATATTCATGACCTCGAAGTGCCTGACAATACCTTCATAAGACCTTCAAAATGGGAGGAAAAGATAATGATATAGAAACAAAATAGAGACTAATTGAGAGGGGGAGGGGATATGATGGAGGGTGGATTTGAGAGGGGGAAATGGGGGTGGGAAGGGAATTATCATGGTTTATTGTCTATAATTATGCAAGCTGTCAATAAAATGTTTAAAAAAAGAATGTAAGGCCAGAGGATGAGGAAGAGTATTTTGGAATGATGTATTCTGGGACATGAAGTGGGTGTTACATTCATGACCTCACAGTGACTGTCATTACCTGCACAAGACCACATAATACTGGTCCCATCACCATTCCATCATGGATGGTGGAGGAGGGGAAAAGAAAAAAGAAAGACACCAAAGTAGAAGATGAACTAGTTGGAAAGAAGAAGGGAGTCAGTGGAAGGGGAATAGGAGAAGGTAAAAGGGACAAGACTGTGATAAAGATACATGACATACAAGTATATTATGACCAGAGAGCCCAGCAAACCTCCTGTCTCTCCTCTTTCAGTGCTGGGGTTTTTACATGCACTAAGGTCCTCATACTTACACAGCAAGGGCTCTCACCCTCTGACCCATCTCCCCAGCCTTTGGTTTTGCCTCTCACTACATCCAGCTTGGGATCTTAAAAAGAATTATTTTAACAGATCGTTTTCCTCTGCTCGTTCTCTGATCATGACTTATGTACTATCTCTTCAATGCCCTTCAAAAATAAGACACTACTCATCATGCACTAATTATTCAAACCACTGCTACTCTCAATACTATTACGTGTTTTGGGTGGAGAGATGGGGAAGAAAATCTCCTTGACCAAACCAGTCTCTACCCAGTTCTGCCAAAGATAGTGACAATTCTCTGTGACAGCAATACCCTAGATGCTTAGAGCACTCCTTCCCACATATGGCTCCTACATTCCTTTTTAAGAAGTGAATCACTGGTTTGATGAAATGCATCAGTTCCTTATAACCCTTGTAAAGTAAGGATAAAACACTAACTAGATGTGTATTCAGTCTAAATTGTTAAGTATTTTTTAATTGCCAAGAAAAATAAACAGTTTTGTACATTTGAGGATTTTTCCCAGCAGCTTCCGTCTTAATTGTCTTACTGTGGAGCTTTCCCGAACCAGAAAGAACATTGGCAAAAGCAGCCTCCTAACCCTTCCAGCACAAACACTTTTTAAATGAAGAATGGTAGCTTGAACTTAATATTTTTATAAACTATCAAAATATTGTTTTGTGGATAAATGAAATAAAATCTCTTTGAATGCAGAAAAAAAAGTGAATGACAGCAACCATCCTTCTCGGCCTATATTACTGTTCGTAGGTTTATCTTCTACTCACAATCTTTCCCTGAAAAGCACTGCCATGGAATTTTCTCCAGTGTTCCTCTGAATTGACACATTTTTTGTTTGAAGCACAATACCAGGATATATGTATATATGTGTATATGTCTATGTCTATATGTCTACATGTATATGTATATGTGTATGTGTATGTGTATGTGCATGTGTATGTGTATATATATATGTATATGTGTATGTGTATGTATATATGTATGTGTATGTATATATATGTATATGTATATGTGTATTGTGTATATATGTATATGTCTGTGTATATGTATATGAATATGTGGATTGAATGTACATGTATATGTATATGTATATGTATATGTATATGTATATGTGTATGTGTATGTGTATGTGTATGTGTATATATGTATATGTATGTGTATATGTATATGTGGATGTGGATCTGGATGTACATGTATATGTATATGTATACACATATACGTATATGTATGTGTATGTGTATATGTATATGTATATGTGTATGTGTATGTGTATGTCTATATGTATATGTATATGTGGATGTGGATGTATATATTCTCCTTCCAGACATTCTGGCTGCAATCATCCCCATACTGCCATACTGATTTGTCACACAGAAGCTAGCAGGTCACTCTGTCACACACATGTCTTGGGCAGGGAATTGTTGTTGATGAGCTCTACTACCATACAAATTTCTCTTCATTTGTGATTTAAGAATTACACACACACACACACACACACACACACACACACACACACACACACACACCCATTAAAGGGACTGAGTTCCATCATAGTTTCAAGGACCTTTATTTTCATCTGTTGCTTGAGACTACCCTGGGTTTTTTCATTATGATATGATCATAAAATTGCTTACTTTTATTAGAGCATGCAAGAGAACCACTCTCTTAAACCTAATGTTTAGAGAGAAAAGTGTTTGTCATTATCCTTTGGTGAAATGATCATCAGAGATTGAAGCTAATGTTTAGGTCTGATAAACTTGGTAAAGATAAGGTTGTTTTCTGGGCCTGAAATTTGCCTCTCATCTTTTCCAGGAATATGAGTGGAGAGTTTGGGGTTTCCAAAAGATAAAAACCAGCAACTGAAAGGATGATGCAACACAGAGGCATGAACTTTGAACTTCAAGGGTCATAAATTCTACTTGTCCTGGGGGAAACACTCAGCATAGAAACTAGGATGAATGAAATTGCTGAAGAAGTAAGGATTTCTTAAAGGCCTTCACAGTTCATCAGCCAGAGGTCTTTAGAAATTCTAAAAAGAACTGAGAGAGGAAGTCAAGGGTCAAGAGTAAAGCCTCATCTTCATCCATGTGACTACTAGCCAATCAATGTAAGACTCCTCCAAGGATTTTGTCTTTCTTTTTTCTTGAGTGACAAGATCATACCATATAAATCCAGACTACCCTTGAATTTTTAACCTTCCCATTTAAACCTCCCAAACTGGGATTACAGGCATGTGCCATCATATCTAGTTTATAATTTTAAAAAACACCACTTTATTGTGGTATAATTGATCTATGAAAATTGAACATTTTAATGTATATAACAATGAACTTGGTAAGTATATACCTGTGAAGCCACTAACACTATCAATGGCTTCTAAAAGTTTCTTCCCACCCCTTTATTTACCTATTTGTTGTTAAGACTACTTAACATCAATGTACCCTGTTAGCAAATTTCTCAGTTGATATATGGTATTGCTAATTATGGGCACTGTACTATAGTAGGTCTCCAGAACTTATTCATGTGTATAACTGAGAACTTGTACCCTTTGGTCCACATGTTCCTGTTTCCTCCTTTCTCTAGTCAACTGTTACTCTTCTCTGCTCCTGTGAGTTTTACTAGTCAGGATTCCTTTGTAAGCCAAATTATGCAATATCTACTCTTCCATGGCTGACTTATTTCACTAGCACAGTGCCGTCTGGGTTTATCCACATTGTCACAAATGGAAGAACTTTTTGCAAGGCCGAATAACATTTTATTTTGTATATTATGTTTTCTTCATCCGTTCTTCCATCAATGGACATTTATATTGCTTCTGCATCTTGGCTATTATGGATGATGCTAGACTGAACACAGGAGCACAACAGAACATTGAGATATTTATTTCACTTCTTTTGGACATAGATATCTAGAAAAGGGATTGTTGGGTCATATCATGCACTATTTTCAATTTTTTTATGACTGCCATATGTTTTCAATAGTGGCTGCGACAATTTACATCCCCTCCAACAGTGTACAAGAGCTTTCCATTTTCTCCATTTCACCAACCTCTGTCACTTCTTTTAAAAAATAATGACCACCCTAATGGGTATGAGATGTTATCTCATTGTGGTTATGATTCACATTTAGCTGATAGGTTGGTTAAGCATCTTTTTATATATATGTTGGTTATTTGTATACATTTGGAGAAATGTCTCTAGATCTTTTTGCCATTCTAAAATTTATCATTTATTTATTTGTCATTGTGTTATAGAATTGCCTTAGGTATTTTAGAAACTAACCCTTTCTCAGATCTATGGCTTACAAAAGAAAAAATTCTTTTTTCTTTATGTATGCTACCTTTTCATGTGTAAAAAAAATTAGTATCTTTTGCTATGCAAAATCTTTTTATTTTAATGTAATTCTGCATTGTTTTTAATTTTGTGATCTCTAATTTTGTTGTCATATCCAAGAAGTCACCTCTGAGACCAGCATCAAGCTTTCCCTTATGTGTTCTCTTTGGAATTTTATCCTTATTTTTATTTTTATTTTTTTTAGTTTTTTTGAGGCTAGCTCAGGCTGACCTGGAATTCACTATGTTGTCTCAGGGTGGCCTTGAACTCACAGCCATCTTCCTATCTCTGCCTCCTGAGTGCTGGGATTAAAGGCATGAGCCACCACTTACTTCATCTATTCAATATAGTACTGGAAATCCCAGCCACAGCAGTTAGGCAAGAAACTAGTAAAAGGCATTCAAGTCAGAAGGGAAAAAGCAAAATGATCTCTACAGATGATGTCATGGCTCTATATGCTTTATTGTTTTTTTTTTTTAAAAAAAAACAAGGATTCCATAATAAAACGAATTTATTAAAGTTACAAAGTACAAAATGGACATATGAAAATCACTTGCAACTATGTGATGATGCCTGCCTATAACCCCTGCACTTGGGATGCTGAGACAGGAGGATTTTGAGTTAGTAGAGGTCAGCCCTTGGCAACGCTATTCTGGGCTACATAGAAAGACCTTGCATAAAATACTTAAGAATAAAGCCGGGCGTGGTGGCGCACGCCTTTAATCCCAGAACTCGGGAGGCAGAGGTAGGAGGATTGCCATGAGTTCAAGGCCACCCTGAGACTACATAGTGAATTCCAGGTCAGCCTGGACTAGAGCAAAACCTTACCTCAAAAAACAAAACAAAAATAACCCTTAAGAATAAACAATTAATGCGAGAGAAACTGATACTGAAAACTCTAAAACATTTATGAAGGAATTTAAGAAAGACATGAACAAGTGAAAAAACATCTGCTTACAGATTGGAAGAATTAATATCACTACAATGTCCATGTTACCTAAAGCAATTGACAAATTCAATGAAGCCCTATTACCAATGGCATTTCTTTGTAGAAATAACAACACCCCCAAATTCATGTTGATCCACAAAACAATAGCCAAAGTAATCTTAGGCAAGAGGAACAAATGTGGAGGCATCATATTACAAAGTTACAGGAATCAAAACAGTATAATACTGGCATAAAGAAAGATATCTAGATCAATGAAACAGAAAAGAGACCTCAGAAATAAATCCATGCATATAGTCAACTGATCTTTGACAAGAATGCCAAGGATACACAAGGGAGGAAAAGGCATCAGAAAATAGTGCTGGGAAAACTTAATATCCATACACAAAAGAGTTAATTAGGACTTTTATTTTATATGATATATAATATGACTCAAAAATCAATTAAAGATAAATTTCAAGAAATTTTGAAGCCAAAGGGAATTCACTCCTTTTCTTGAAGTTAAGAGAAGGCAGAACTCAAAAGATTTGGTGACCCTACTCAAGACCATGGGCTGACATCCTGTGAGGAAAACCAGCAGATGGTTTTCAAAAGTGACAGAAATGTGTCTGTCCTGGTGTTGGCTTCTATCCAAATCACTCTGCCAAGTGTTTAACAGACTTGGCAAGAACGAGACATAGAAGTAGAAGAGGGTCTGTGGCCAGTTAAAGCCAATCTGGAACAAAATGCTAGTGTTTTAGATAAGGAATTGAGCTCTTGTAAACTCAAAAGGAAATGGGACATCTCTTGTCCCTTCTCTCTGGGGGGAGGAGTTACCTCTAGTCAGACTCAACAAACTTATTAGACCACAATTACCCATGGAAGTATGCTATGATTAAAGGTATGGATTTTCTTCTCTCTTTCATACAGTACCATGTTCTAACAGCTCAGACATTGTTTATTTATTTATTTTGGTATTGTGTGTGTATGTGTGTGTGTGTGTGTGTGTGTGTGTGTGTGTGTGTGTGTGTGTGTGTGTTTTGTACTTCCTTCCCACTTGCACCTCAGAAGGAATCAAATGAGCCTGTTCTGCCTCCTGGGAGAAGGATGTGTCCTCTTTCTCTGTGTCCTTTTCCTTTAGATGTTTTAGTAAATGAAATTTGAGGTTAAATCCCTTGCAGGAAAAGAATACTCTTGCTTGGTCTAGGTAAACATGCACATCTTAAGTAGTTCAAAGGATGTTTCTTACCATCCTAGAAATTTCTGAGACAGTGTACACCAATCTGAACCTGTTTCCAATTCTGCTTCGTTCTATTGGTTGGAGAGAATTCATTCATTCTCCCATGGGCAACATCAAAGAAAAAAAGGGCAGGGTTTTCAGGGCTTGCAAATGTGTTCAATGGTAGTCAGGGTCCAGGTCTATAAATGGTAGGTTTTCATTTGTTATAAATGTTTGCTTGGGCTCATAATAGGATAAGCAATATACTAGGCAGTGGACCTATGGTAAACATATTAGACAACCCAGGCTCTACAGGTGTTTTACATAGAGGATTCTTTTATGTGTAAAACGGGAGAAAACAGCTGTTCCACAGCCCTTCCTACCCCAGCAGGCCTTTCCTTTTAAAGAATAATGAATATATATTGCTCCCTGCACATTCTCTATTGCTGCTGTCACAAAGATTGTATCCAGGAGGCATGTGATCCCAGAAGACCCATTTGATGATGGGTGAATACTACAAATTAATTTGGCTGAATTTCTGGAAGTTGCACCCAACTATCCTGTCCTCTTTGAAGTGCCACATAAGATGGCAATTTGATTGCTGCTGGCCTTCTGCAGTCTATTTTTGGGTAGATGAAAGGACCAATGTCATGTAAATCACTAAAGCGTTCAGACTTTCCCATACGTTGCTTCCTCAAGGAACAAATCTGTGTTGGTGGAGAAGATGACCCATGAGTCATAGTTGGAACTAAGGGTGGTAAGGCTAAGGGGACAATATGGAAGCCACTATCAAGCTTTCAGACTTGGTGGGGGAGCACTGTAAGAGAGGGAGCCTTGAAACAGAGCTCACTGCTAAGATCATCCGTGTATGTCCAGCAGGAATCTGTCACCTTGTGCCAAGAGCCATGAGCCCAGATGGTAGGCCTAGAATTCAGCTGCTCTCCAGAAATGACTCTAATTTGATGGCTTTGTCTGTTGGGAGTAGAAAGAAAGGAATGCAACATTGAATTGAGAGCATTCCTGGACTTCAAAGAAGGATTGTGAACTGGGAGCATTTGCTATTTTCTGATTCCTTATGTTTGTTTTATGATGTACTTTAGATCTAAGATTTCTCAAAATAAGAGTTACAAGTATGATCATTTCAGGTAAGCATCTTTGTTCATATCTGATCAGTATTTAGTGTTTTTTTTAAATCTAGGATGAGAAATGATATTTCTTGTCCCTGGATTTCTTGCTTTGAGTGATGGCTGGACCTCACTGTTATGTTGATGGGCCAATGGCTATGCCTGCACTTGTGACTCTACAAGTAGCTTTTGTATATATAGTACTTGAAAAGTCGTTTCAAGCCTAAAGCAGGAAGATTGCTGTGAGTTCAAGGCCATCTTGGGATCCATAGTAAGTTATGGACCAGTGAGAGCTATATAGTGAGACTGCGTCTCAAGACAGAAAAATAGGTTCAAAGGTGAACCAAATAATGGATCCTGTCAAGAAAGACATTACAGTCTACATTTCAAAATATTCAGATGAAGGTAAGGGTCAGGAAGATGGGGCTGAGGAGGGAGAGGAGGCTTAACTTAAACTAAGTATATGTATCCATAAATAAAAAATTTAAACATTCAGATGAAATATCAAAGAATTTTTTCCAGTGAATTATCTTTATGAGGACAATGTTAAATGTAACCTGCAAACATTGATTTAGACTGTGTCCAATTCTCTTAATTTTTATCAAGTTTAACAATCACTTCTAGTCAACATTACAGTGAAAAGTCCATTATCAACAGGAGTAGAGCAAGTAGTACTTCAAATAGTCAGCTTGATAATAAAGGTGACCTCCAGTCTGCTCTCATCTCTGCTCCCCCCTACCAACCCCTTATTCCTCTCCAAAAGAACACTCATAAATAATTCAAAAACTTACACATAAAACCTCTTAAAGTTTACAATTCAATGGGTCTTGATAAACTATTGCAACTATTACTACTGTATAATTTCAGAATTTTTTTCTGAAGCAGGGTCTCACTCTAGCCTCAGCTGACCTTGAACTCATACTGTGTAGCTCAGGCTGGCCTTGAACTCACAGTGATCCTTCTACGTCAGCCTCCTTAGTGCTCGGGTTAAAAGTGTGTGCCACCACACACATCCCTAATTCCAGACTATTTTGATCACTCCCCAAAGAAATTCTACATAGTAGAAGTAACTCCTCATCTTCCCATTCCCTCAGAATGACAACCACTTATCCACTGTGTGTTTTGACGCATGTATCCATTCTGGGCAATTTATGTACATGGCATCATTATTTGACTATTTTGTGCCCAATTTCTTTTGCTTAATCCTGTTTTCAAGTTTCATGAATGGTTTGGCAAGAAACGATATCTCGGGCTGGAGAGATGGCTCAGCAGTTAAGGGACTTGCCTCCAGTGCCTAAGGCCCTGGGTTCAATTCCCCAGTACCCACATAAGCCAGACCCTCAAGGTGGTGGCCCTGGTGCACTCTCTCTCTCTCTCTCTCTCTCTCTCTCTCTCTCTGCTTGAAAATGGATAAATAAAAAATATTTTAAAAAAAGAAATGATATCACATTCCTTTTATGGCTTAATAATTTTCCATTATGTGGATATAACACATTTTATTAGTTGATGAACACATGGGTTGTTACCACTTTTAACTATTATCAATAATGCTGTATGGACATTCAGGTACCACAAGTTTTTTATGGAAATACATTTTCAATTCTATTAAGTATATACTTAGGAGTGGAGTTATTCGATCTTATGGTCACTTTATTTGAGAAATTAGTCTGCTTGTAAAAATGGTTGCATATTTTATATTCTCACTATCAATGCATAAGGATTTCAATTTACATTTATTTATTTTCTTAGTTATTTATATGTGTGTTTGTGTATGGGAAATACCAAGGTCTCTTACCATTATAAACAAATGCCAAACACATGTGCCACTTTTTTTGTACAGCTTTACATGGGTTCTGGGGAATTGAACTCAGGCTTGTTTGTTTTGCAAGCAAGTGCCTTTAATAGCAGAACCATTTTCTTAGTTCTAGAATTCCAATTTATTTTTTTATTTTTTAACTTTCTATTGATAACTTATATACATATAGACAATATACCAGAATCCTAATCCCCTCCCATCACCCTCCCTTTCCCTTCTTCGAAATCCCCCCTCCACTAAATGCCATTTTCTTTCCTACCAGTCTCTCTTCTATTTTGATGTCATCATTTTCCCTCCTATTAGGCAGGTCTGGTGTAGGTAGCATCAGCTACAGTGAGGTCATGAATATCAAGGCCTGTTTGCGTCAGGAAGAGTATTGTAAGCACTCCTTTTTGGCTCTTACATTCTTTCTACCACCTCTTCTGCAATGGACCCTCAGCCTTATAGAGTGTGACAGAGAGATGTCTCACAGAATTTCTTTTAAAAAATTATTTGTTTGGGGCTGGAGAGATGGATCAATGGCTGAAGGCACTTGCTTAAAAAGTCTGACAGCCCGGGTTAAATTTCCCAGTACCCACGTAAAGCCAGATGCAGAAAGTGATGCATATGTCTGGAGTTCACTTGCAGTAGCAAGAGGCCATGGTGCACTCATTCTCTCTCTCTTTCTCATTGCAAATAAATAATAAGTACAAATTTAAAAAATGTATCTGTGTGTGCATGTGTGCGCCGTGCACTGTACATACCAGAGTCTTACTGCTGCAAACAAATGCCCACCCCAGCTTTACATAGGCAACTGGGGAACTGAACCCCTTCCAGCAGGCTTTCAAATAAATACCTTTAACCACTGAGCCATCACCCTAGCCCCAGGATTCCAATTTCTACAGGTCTTTCAACTCTTGTCATTGTCTATCGTGGTTTATTCTAGCCATCCTTGTAGTTGTGAGTGGTTTGATTTGTATTTTCCTAATGACTAATAATATTGAGCACCATTTACATGCTTATTACTATTTGTATAAACTCCTATGAAATATGTCTATTCAAATTTTTTGTCTATTTTAAAACTGAGATGTCTCTTCATTATTGAACTTTAAGTGTTCTTTATTTACCTGGATACTAGACCCATAGCACAGCAGATTTGTGAATTGTAAGTACTGTCTCCTATTCTGTGGATTGTATTTTCATTTTGTAATAGAGTCTTTTTTTTTTGTAATAGAGTCTTTTAAGGAACATAGTTTTTAACTTTTTTTTTGAGGTAGGGTTTCACTCTAACCCAGATGGACCTGGAATTCACTATGTAACCTCAGGGTGGCCTCGAACTCACGTCAAATCTCCTACCTCTGCCTCCTAAGTGCTGGGACTAAAGGTGTGCATTACTACACCTGGCTCATAGTTTTTAATTAAAAAAAAATTGTATTTCTTTTCAAGCAGAGAGAAGTAAGGAGAGTGAATGAGAGGGAATGGGCATGCCAGAGCATCTTGTCACTGCAAATAAACTCCGGATGCATCTGTCTTACATGTGTACTGGGGAATCAAACCTGGGTCATTAGACCTTGTAAACAAGTGCCTTTAACTGCTCAGCCATCTCTCCATCCCATAGTTTTTAATTTTGACGAAGCCTAATTTACCTGAATTTTTTGGTTGCTAGTATTTCATGTGTCATAATTAAGAAGACAATGCTAATCCAATGTCATAAACATTCATTCTATGATTTTTATAGTTTTAGCACCTACATTTAGGTTTTTGATCCATTTTTAATTTTCATGTATCATATGTGATAGAGGCCAAACTTCATTCCTTTGCCTGTGAACATTAATTTTATGCACATTGTTGCTGCTATTTAAAAATATGGAAAGTATTGATAAAGGAAATGATATGATTCCAATGAAATACAGTCCAGTCATGTACTATGTAATATTTTGTCCCTCAATGGTCTGCATCTATGACAATGGTCCCAAACATTATAATGGAGCTGACATTTTCCACTGGCCTAGTGACATAGTGGCTCAAAGCACTGTGCGCATGTTTGTGGTGATGCTGATGGACACAAACCCACAGCCCTGACACCTCTATAAAAGTACAGCACTTACTTCACTGCACACTTAAGAATGATGCTGAACGACTATGCTCACAGTTTTGCATTTACTATACTATACTTTTTATAGTCACTGTAGAGTATACTCCTACTCAGCTTATGGTAAAATGATATGCAATGTACACTGGCAGCAGGCTCACAAATTTTTAATTTACCATGTTTCTTGACTGCAACATTTTCTCTGGTGCTTGATTTAATGTCCTGTTGTTTTGTTCATCATGGCCCTAGGAGCGCTAGGCTACAGCATGTGTATACTCTATATAACATAGGAAATAATAGGTAATAGGCTATACCATTTAGGTTTGTGCAAGGGCATTCTATCATGTCCACACAATGACAGATTTGTCTGACAGGGCATTTCTCAGAATGCGTCTTTGTCATTAAGCAATGTGTGACTGACTGAAACGACAATTCTGTCAATTGACTTCTAAGCTTATATCCATGTTACACTAGTTTTCTTTTTTTTAAGAGAAACTACTAAATCCCTTTTGCTTAACTTCGTCATTATTTCAGCATTACAGATTTACAAATTCTCTGAAATCTCTGGTGTCTCTAGTTTCTGGTAGTTTATATAGGGCACCTTCACAGAGCAAACTGCTTCAGCTGACTTTCAATTCTTGGCAATTGGTATTCTGAGCCTGAGGCAGGTATAGGTTTAACCACTAGTGAAAAGTACATGTGTCTTGTTTTAGCATTACTTCTTAGATTACTTTCTCTCCTTATTTTTGTAGCAATGATTGAACAGCCAATATTTCCAATTTTAGCTCTTATTTCGTAGTATTTATTGACTTAGCTTTAGTCAATTGTAGTTGTTAGATCTGAACACTGTTCCATCACCCATAATGCTTCCTTGCCTGTTTGTAACTAGAAGTGTGGAGTTATTTTATTCAGAAGTGGTCAAAGAAATTCCTCTTCCCGACAGGCAAAAATGTCTCCAATTAGGAAAGTTTGGCTTCATTTGTCACACTTTTTTAAAGATTAGTGCTTTTTCCAACTTAGCAACCTTGATCAAGAAAAACCTTGCCTACCTTAAAAGGTGTTACAGAAAAAAGCAGATATAGTATCGTACCTGTTTTCCTCAAAGATGTTCAGATCCAAAGCCACTGACTTACACACCGCCATGGAACTTGCATTCTAACAAGCAGATGCTGCCTGCCAGAATGTGAATTATTGATGTCCCTCGGCATTGTCACCAGCAGACCACACAATCTATTTTAAAACTTCCTTTACATACACAGTAGATTTTGTGGTGGCAGTGTGTACTCTCAAACCTATACATACATTTTAGAAAACACTGATGAAGCTATTACTGCTCTGTCCATTTGTTCATAGCATATATCATTATTCAAGAAATTTAAGAACCATAATGATGGAAAATCACACAGAAAGAAAAGGAAAGGAACATGGACTGTGTCAGAAAAAAAGGGCTACATTTTTATTCAAGAGTTCCCTAATGATGGAAAATCACAGTGAAAGGCAGAGACAAAACTGGGATTCCATAAAGGACCTGACACACACCAGCAGTACAAGTAGGAGAACAGTCATAGCAGTCGCATAAAAATAAAGAAAAACAAAATTAATGAGAGACAAGCTGTACTGAGGCTGATGCACAAACCAGCAACAAATCACAGTGAATCCTGAAGATTAATTTCAAAGAATCTTCTGAAATAAGCAAGGAGACAGACAGCATCAATATTAATGAAGCTGAAATGGAACTCCAAAAGAGCCACAGCGTAAAATGGGACATGAAATGTTTGTTTTTAAATGGATTGTAGATTGGATCACAGGACCATCAGGAAAATGAAGGGACATTCAGAAGAACATCATAACAGGGCCAGCTGGGTGATAAGCAATTACAACATCAGTGCTAACATTTCCAATGGAAGAGAAAAACATCAGTGTGGAAATAAAAGAAAACGTCAACAGTCAGTAGATGAGGTAAAGAAAATGAAGAATAGATTTTATTGAGACTCAATAGCTTACACTGCGTCAATATCGAATGTCTTTGATAAAACAGACAATAGGCATTGGAAGAAAAATGAGAATTTGATTCCTTCTTGTATCCCACTCATTCCCCTTTAGGTTGTCAGCCAAGGCGGCCCTGAGGTCAGCCGTGCCTTCACTGCTCAAGGTGCACTGCGTCCGCATGCTTTCCGCTGCTCTGTAACTTTGATAGACACCTGCAGATTTCTCTCTGGAATCTTTATAATTCAAAATTTAAAACAAATAGTTTCAATGGGTTAATCTCATGATCTACTTCTACATAGATCTACACAGAGTCCCCTGCTATGGTCTAAGTTCTTATGACATGGAAGGTTGTGATTAAAAAGCAAATGATCCCATTCTTGTTGGTTTTATGGATCTCTGACCTCTAGTGTCATACAACGCCTGGGATCTGGGAAGGAATGCACCGTGTGCAATTCCTCTTGGCATTTCCATTGCTAGTGCACCACAGAGGGAGAAAATAACACCCACTTCAGGCTTCTTCTGTCTTCCTATAGCTCTACAATATTTATGATTGTAGGGTATTGAGCTATTTTAACCACTAGCTGAGCCAAAACCCGTTTGGAGGGGAAGGAAGAGCAGGGTGAGGATCACTTCCAGTCCCCAGTTAGAAAGGCAAGTCATGTCTGGCACAAAATCGTCCCTGAAGGCCAGGTTCTTTGTCAGTCTCTCCACTCTTCATCCCCCCCCCCCACCAAAAAAATGGGTGGCAAGGTACCCGCATTTCTATAGAACTTAAAAATGAAGACAACCTTTTGCAAAGTTTTGCTCTCTGAAGCTCCACAGGAAATAATATTAGCACAGAAGCAACCAAACAGTAGGTTCACAGGTTCTGCGGACTCTCTTTAAGAGGTGGTTCCTGGGGCTGGGGGTAAAGCACGTGTATACCAAATATAAGGCTCTGAGTTTGGATCCTTAAACAAGTAAAGTCAGACACAATAACAAATGCCTGTAATCCCAGTGCTCCCACAGTGAGAAGAGAGGCAGAGGCAGGGGAATTCCCAGGGGCTCCTGGGACAGCTAGCCTGGTATATGTATGGGTGAGCAAGAAGACAGCCAGTCACAAACAAGGTGTTCTCTGACCTCTACATGTGCGCCATGGCATATGTGCAATTGCACACACACACACACACACACACACACACACACACACACACACACGATTAAAAATAAAAAGAGAGGGGATGGAGAGATGGCTCAGCAAAGCCTAACGACCTGGGTTCAATTACCAAGCACCCACGGAAAGCCAGATGCACAAAGTGATGTGTGCTCTGAAGTTTGTTTGCCCCAGCTGAAGGCCCTGGTGCACCCATTCTCTCTCTCTCTCTCTCTCTCTCTCTCTCTCTCTCTCTCTCTCTCTCTCTCATTCTCTCTCTCTTTCTCTGTTTCTCTCCTGTAAATAAATACTTAAAAAAACAAAAAGAGGGCTGGCCCCTGGACAGTCATGGTGGGGCACATACCTGTAATAAATATCAACACATGAGAGACTGGGGCAGGAGGATCATGAATTTGAGGTCAGTGTAGATTACATAGAAAGAACCTCTTTCAATGTGAAAAAGAAGAGGTGGAAAAAGAAGGCGATATCACTTAATGACCCAGCTCTTGAGTATCATCTCGACTTAATGAGAAATAGGATGTGATGAAGAACATGACAGGTCAAAATAGCATCAAACCTTCACCTTTGCTCTCTCGGGAAAGCAGGTGCCACTTCATGAGGACACCTAAACAGTCTTATGGGGAGGTCCATCTGGCAAAGACTTAAAGGCCCCAAGAATAGTCAACAGGAGTAACTGGGACCCTCTGCAAAAAGTCACGGAACAAGCCATGTGTTAGCCTCAGCCATGCCTCAGATGATGGCAGCTGTGGCTAATCTTTGTAAAGGTTCAGGGCAGAAGAAAACAGAATGATTTTGTAGCCAAACGATATACTAACCATTAATAGAAGATAATCTAGAATATGCTATCTTTTTCTACTGGGCTGTCCTTACTAAGTTTTTGTGATCTCTGGCTTACCATCTCATCTTTCATTCTTAGAGAACATACTTGCTACTCCAGTGAGTGGAGGGCTCAATTTCTTGGTAATATGTCCATAGACTACATGTAGCACCTCTCTGTTCCTCTCACTTTAGTGGGAGCGTTGGCCTAACCTTTTTTCTTTGTGAACCCAACCCCTTCATCTGTGTCCTGGTTCCCCTCCTCTTCTGTTTTCTCAGAGAACTTAAACTACTAATGCCTTTTCCTATTCTCAACTTGAACCATGTCTACCAGCTCATCCCAGCAACATTTAAGCACCTTCAAGTGCCTCTCATGGCTAAAGGATCATTGAAATACAAAGCAGTGAGGACAATTAAACTGAGTGAAATTAAAAAGCCCAGCTGGAGTTTTAACAAAAGTTCCTGACTCCTCCAATTACAGAAAGCACCTTCCCAGAGATCCTCTGTCCCCACAGGCTAACAATTCAGTCCTTCAAAAAAATAAAATAATTGTTAAGCACCTTCCATGATTGTAACGGAAAACCAGACATATTTTCATTTACCAGAAGAGTAGAACTTGGTTCTAAAATTCCAACTGGTATGCATTTCCTAATTAGAAAATTAGAGAAAGAGGCAAGTTTTCTTGGTAGTTGGGAAGGTATAATGAATGGTAATTAAGGACTGAAATGGTTATCCATCTGAATGAAGATTTTCTACCCAAACCACTGATTTTACTCCCTGTCAAAAAAAAAAAACAACAGGAAGTCCGTTGGCAGTGGGGGTGTATTCTGTGATCTCAACACTTGGGAGGCAAGCTCAAGGACAGAATGAGCTACACACACACACACACACACACACACACACACACACACACACACACACACCACAAAAACAAAAGAAAGAAAAAAATAAACAAATTAGGAATCCTAAGAACTTTTATAGATGTATGACACCAAAACATTTCTATACCTAAACAGACATATCCTTTCATGTACCCTATGAATTAATCTAATTAAAAGGTCCAATTTATTTAATTTATTTATTTTTGATTTTTTTAATATTTTATTTATTCATTTTCAAGCAGAGAGATAGAGATAGAGATAGATAGATAGATAGATAGATAGATAGATAGATAGATAGATAGATAAAGAACCAGGGCCACCATCTTGTGGATATGGCTTATGTGGGTCCTGGGGAATTGAACCCAGGGCCTTACGCACTGGAGGCAAGTGCTTTAACTGCTGAGCCATCTCTCCAGTCCAAAAGGTCCAATTTATTAAGAAAAAGCTTTATAATAGCAAAAAATACAAAACATTTTTCTGACCATAGAATCCAAGACAAGTAAACTTGAATGATTTAATATTGTTGAGGAAAATTAAAATTCTATTAAAAAAATTCTATTTAAAATAAGACCTTGTGGGATTAAAGATGCAATACAGTTAAAATGTCAATTCTCATTTTATACATTTAATACAATCCTTCCCCCCCCCCCGCCCCCGCCAAAAAAGTCAGCTGTCTGTGGTGGTGCACACCTTTAAGCCTACACTCAGGAGGCAGAGGTAGGAGGATCACCGTGAGCTTGAGGCCAGCCTGGGATTACAGCGACCCTACCTCACACACCTCAGAAGGCTGTTTTATAGAAAGGGATAAACTGAGCCTGAAACTCAAGTTCAGGTACAAAAGAGCCAGAGCAACTTCCAAGAAGAGTTGGCAGACTTACACTCTTGATTGTTTTTTACAACTTTATAAAGATTCACTGATCAAGATAGTGATATATCGGCATCAAACAGATAAATAGATAATAAAATAGGCTGGTCCAAAGGCACTGAGTTATCTCAATTGATTTTTCACAGTCAATTACAGATAATAAAATAGAGTCTAGAATTAGATCCACACATGTATAGAAACCCAATTTGCTGGGGGGTAGGGGGTGGTGCAGAGGCACAGAAACAATTCAAGATAAACTTTCCAATACTGAAATGTTTTCATATCTGCATACAAGACAAATGGCTATATTAAGTGTTATAACTTATACCCTTTGAAATATGTGCAGCTCACTATATATGGTTTATAGTTGTTTGAAAAAAATGTGAAAGTCTGATTTCTGAAAAACCAGTATGTAACCATCAGGCAATGCCAGAATTCTTTCAAATCATACTTGGATTGCTATCTGGGTTAAAATCATTTGTGAAAGGATTAAAAAGGGGTCAGAATTTGGTCAAAGCTATTCTCCCTTGACAAATAACCACTAGACTAAGTTTGAATTTTATTTATTAGATTATCTTATTTTGAACAGGAAAAATGTTCTTGTGTATGCAATTAGAATTGCTGATTAAAACCAAATCCTATATTTGAACTTTGAAATGAGAAAAAAAATCTTGAAAATAAATTCCAGTTTTAAAATAATATAAATCATCCACACATTTTTCTACCATCTTTGATATTTTCTCTCTCTCTCCCTCTTTCCCATTTTTATAGTGCTTGGGATCATCAGGTCCAGAGCTCTTTGCATGTTACACAAGTGCTTTTACCACTAAACTATATCATCAGCCTTTGAGTTTGAACTATTACATTAATCTGGAAAATTTACCAAGTTTAATGCCTTATCATGTTAAAGAAACAAAATGATTCCTACAATTACAGTAAAACTTCAAGAGAACTATTTTAGCTTTATCCAGACAGTGTTAATTGTAGTTAGAATAAATAATTAGGCTTAATTTAGTAGTGAAGAGGTTTATTATTCAAAAACCTGAGCTAAATATTCATAAAATACATAAATATTCAATGGTATGTCATTCAGTTTGTAAAAAGAATGAAAAAAATTTCTTTTCTTTTCTTTTTCTTTTTTTTCTTTTTTTCTTTTTTTTTTTTTTTTTTTTTTTTTTTTTTTTTTTTTTTTTTTTTTTTTTTTTTTTTTTTTTTTTTTTTTTTTTTTTTTTTTTGGTTTTCTTGAGTTAGGATCTTGCTCTAGCCCAGGCTGACCTGGAATTCACTATGTAGTCTCATAGTGGCCTTGAACTCACAGCAATCTTCCTACCTCTGCCTCCTGATGCTGGGTTTAGAGGCATGTGGCACCATGCCCAGCTTTAAAAAGAATAAAATTTTGATACATGACACAACAGACTGATTGTGTTTCATGTCAGTGGACTCTGTTTATTCCAGCTGTCGTTGACCAGTTTCCCCTGGAAGCTTATGCAGCGCCTTCTAGCGCTGCACTAACTACCATCTGGGGGCTGGTTACCATTCTGGACCTCGTAGGGTCTCTCGGTGCTGTTAGATGGCTTTCTGTAGTTCTTCAGCAACAGGATTGCCTCAGGCCTGGGGTTGGTAATCAAGAGCTTTGACAGAATCCTGTCTTGTATTGGGGACCTCATGGGTCACTTTGGTCAACAGCTCAGTGAAGGAAGGATTCTGTGACTGGGACCAGGAGCTGCCAGACTGATCGGTTTTTTTATAAACTTAGACACTCTCCCCATCCATTCTCTGCCCCGCTTGCCAGATGGTGCCCACTCCATGCTCATTAGGGTACATTATGCATGTAAGGATTTTATAATTTTGAACCAATTTTGGTTCAACTTCATGTTTAAGACATCCTCTCCCCCCACTTCTTACTCCTCTTTCCCAAACTCTTACTTCTGACTGGTTTGCGTAGAGTTTACTGTTATCCTAGTTAGGAACCACCTATGAGGGATAATATGTGGCATGTGACTCTCTGTTCTTTTGAGTGTTCACTTAGTAAGATCTGCTCGAAGTCAGACCATTTTTTCCTAAATTTCGATACGTCATTTTTCCCTTCAGCTGAGTAAAATTCCATTGTGTAAATATACCACAGTTTTGCTATCCATTCCTCCATGCATGGGCATTTGGGTTGATTCCAATTCTTGGCTATTGTTAATTGAGCTGCTATAAATATAATTGTACAAATGTTTCTGCATTGAGATGTGACATCTTGTGGATAGATGGCTAGTAGAGGGATAGCTGGGTCCATTGGTAGCTCTATGTCCATTCTGTCCAGGAGTCTCCACACTGCTTTCCATAGTGGTTGAACAAGTTTGCAATCCCACCAGCAGTGAATGAGGGTTCCTTTTTCCCCTATCCTCTCCAGCAACAATTGTTGGTTTTCTTTATGATTGCCATTCTGACTGGGGAAAGGAGGTATCTCATTGTGGTTTTGATTTGCATTTCCCTGATGCTTAAGGATGCTGAGCACTTTCTCAAGTGAGAAAAGGCCATTTGTGTTTCCTCCTCTGTGAATTCTCTGTTGAGATCAGTGCCCCATTTTTGAGGGGGCTGTTTGAGATTTTATTATGTATTTTTTGAGTTCTCTGTAAGATCTGGAAATTAGGCCTCTGTCTGAGTTATAGCTGGCAAAAATCATCTCCCACTTTGATGGGGGTCTATTGGCTCTGAGTATGGTATGTTTGTCTGTACAGAAGCTTTTGAGCTTGATCAGGTTCCATTGGTTAAGTGACTTTTGCACTTCCTGGGCTACCGGAGATTTGCTCAGGAACTTATTCCCTACTCTTATCTCATGTAGCGTTCCTCCTATTTTTTTCTTCCAGGGTGTTTAAGGTTGTATGGTTAATATTGACGTCTCTGATCCATTTGGAGTTGATTTTTGTGCATGGTGAAAGGAGTGGATCTATTTTCTTTTTTTACAGGTGTTTATCCAATTTGTCCAGCACCATTTGTTGAAGATGCTGTCTTTAGCCCGGCATACATTGTTGGCACCCTTGTCAAAGACCAAATAACTGAAGTTACTTGTATTTAAAGCTAGGTCTTCAATTCTGATCCACTGATCTCTCTGTCTGTTTTTATGCCAGTACCATGCTGTTTTAGTTACTATGGCTTTGTAGTATGTTTTGAAGTCAGGCATGGTGATACCTCCTGAGTAGGTTTTTTTTCTTTATTTTTTTACTAAGAATAGTTTTAGCAATCCGTGGTCTTTTGCCCTTCCAAATAAATTTAGAGATCATTTTTTCTATGTCTGTGAAAAAAGAGGTTGGGATTTTTATCAGCACAGCATCGAATCTGTAAATTGTTTTTGGCAGGATTGCCATTTTTACTATATTGATTCTCCCTATCCATGAGCATGGAATGTCTTTCCATCTTAACATATCCTCCTCTATTTCCTTCTTGAGTATTTCAATATTTTCCTTATATAAGTCCTTCACAACCTTGGTTAATGATATTCCAAGGTGTTTGATTTTCTTTGAGGCTATAGAAAATGGGACAGTCTCTCTGATGTCTTTTTATGTCTGCTTATCTTCTGCATATAGAAAGGCTACTGATTTTTGTGTGTTAATTTTGTATCTTGCCATGTTGCTAAAAGCCTTAATCACCTTCAAGAGGTTACTGATACTATTCTTTGGGTTTGATATATAAAGGATCATGTCATCTGCAAAGAGGGATAGTTTAATTTCTTCCTTTCCAATTTGTATCCCTTTTATGCCCTTCTCCTGTCTTATCGCTTGGGCTAGAACTTCAAGCACTATGTTAAAGAGCAGTGGTGAGAGTGGACACCCCTGTCTTGTTCCTGAATTGAGTGAGAACTCCTTGAGTCATTTCCCATTAAGAATGATTTGTGCTTAGGAGTTTTGTAAATTGTCTTTATTATGTTGAGGTATACGCCGTCTATGCCTATTTTTTCCAGAGCTTTGAATGAAGTGGTGTTGAATTTTGTTAAAGGCCTTCTCCACATCTATTGAGATGACCATGTGGTTTTTGTGGTTGAGCCGATTAATATGGTGGATTATTACATTTATCGACTTGCGTATGTTGAACCATCCCTGCATCCCTGGGATGAACCCAACTTGGTCAGAGTGGATAATATTTTTGATGTAGCATTGTATCCGATTTGCTAGGACTTTGTTCAGGTTTTTGCATCTAAGTTCCTCATAGTTCTGGAATCTAGGAGTCTGAGATCAAGGTGTCGGCAGGGTTGGTTTCTTCTGAGGTCTCTTCTATGGTTTGTAGATTAGCTATCTTCTGCTTGTATGGACTTCCTTCTGTCTGAGCCTTAATATCCTCTTACTAAGGGCCCCAGTCATATTGGAGTAGGCCTTAACCATATAATATTGTTCTGATGTGGCTTAACTCTCAAAACTTCATGCGCTTAGAAACCTGGTCTCTGGTGTAGTAGTGTTGAGGTGGTGGTTGGGGAGATGGCTCAGTGGGTAAAGTGTTTGTAGTGGACGCCTCAGGACCTAAGTTCAGACCCCTGATATGCATATAAAAATGCCTGGTGTGACAGTGCATGGCTATAATCCCAGAACTCAGAAGGTGGGGACAGGTGGATGCTAGAGCAAACTGGTTAACTAATCTATTCAAATTCAGTGACGTCTGGGTTCAGTGAGAGACCCTGTCTCAAAAATAAGGTGGAGAGTGATTGTAGAAGATACCTGGTTGACCTCTGACCTCCACATGCATACAAGTGCATGCACACCTATACAAATATGTGTGCCCACCCACAGCCAAACACACACACACACACACACACACACACACACACACACACACACACACACTAGTGGCATTACTGTTAAGGGAGTAACTAACTGCTTTCTGGTTGGATTTGAGGCCTGCTCCATGGGAGGGAATTCATCCCTGGTAATGAAAACTTAGTCTAAAGCCTGTGGCTAAAGGTCATGGGTCCCAGGAGGAAAGTTACTATTATTTTTTTGTTTGGCCAAATGGTTATGATGGGCACATCAAATTGCCCTCTAAACTTTATGCCCATAGATTAGTGCTACTTTCACCTTTCTTCTGAGAAGCTACATTTTGTAGATGATAGTAACTACTGAGGAAACTCAACACTTGTCAAAGTGTTGATAATACATGACAGTTAAGTGTTCAGCACTAATGAGACATCTCTATCATCCCCTTTGAGATTCAAGAAACAATGTAGAATCAGGAGTGGAAAGAATGTAAGAGCCAGAAGATGGGGAGGAGTGCTTTGGAACTCTGTCTCCCAGACATGACATGGCTGTAGCATTCATGACATCGCAGCGGCTGCTGTTACCTTCACAAGACCTGCACAGTTTTGGACTCATCAACATTTCACTATGGATAATGGAGGAAGGGGAAAAAAAAGAATCAAAATAGAAGAGGGGCAAGTTTGATTCAAGGGAAAGGGATTAGAGAAGGGGGACAAAAGAAGGTAATGGGAGGGGATTATGATAAAAAATGTATTATGTACATGTGGTTGTTTGAATGAATGTCTCCCAATAGATTCTAGAGTTTATTCAAGTTTTTCTCCAGCTACCTGGCTGGAGGGTGTGTTACCTTGGCCAAATCCTAGTGTCCAGCCCTAAGGAGTTTCTGGGGTGGGTCTGGAATTCCAGCTATACATATGCAGAGAGCAGTCTGAGCTCAAGCCTGGAGTTCCTGCTGTTTGCTATGAAGTGTGCTTGCTTGCATTTGGAGTGGCTGGTCATGGGATTCTCACTCAGCTTGGACCTGTGAAATGGGACCAGCTTCTTTAAACCATTATGGATCGTCCCCTGGACCTGTAGCTTCAATAAATCCTTTCCTCCCAAAACTGTGCCTGGTTTGGAGATTCATTTCAGCAACGTGTGGCTGTCTATGACAGTCCATGTATAAAGATTGCCAATAAAATGATTTAACAATGGCAATGCTAAATATGTGTTTTTGAATACTTTGTTTGCATTGCAGAAACTGAATTGTAGAGAGGGAAAGTGCTTGAAGGCAGAGAAACTAATTAGGAAGTTAAAAATAAATTTGAGACTAGGCAAGCTGGGGTAGAATTCCTCAGATGTTAATGTGAAGACTGTATGGAAGGAATACAGTGGCTGTGGTGGTTTGGGTGAAATGTCCCCCAGAAGTTCATATGTTTTGAATACTTGGTCCCCAGCTGGTGGCTAGGGTGGTGGAAGGTGAGAGGTGAAACCTTGCTGTAGGAGGTATGTTGTTGAAGACAGGCCTTGGGATTTATCAGTTTAGCCCTGCTGAGTGGTCATAGCAAGCTCATTTTTGCTGCCTCCTGTCCATTGAAGTTGACAAGATTGAAGATGTGACACCCTGCTGTGCATTCTTGCTGGGCTTTCCATGCTATGGTGAAACTTCTGCTTGAAAGTGTAAGCTGCAATAAACTCATTCTTCCAGAAGCTACTTCTGAACCAGTGTTTTATCCCAGCAATGAAAATTAAATTGCTACAGTAGCTCAATTGTAAGAGAGTTAGCCAAAGGCCTTGAAGGAAGACAAAGGAGCATATACCACAGAGAAAGGCATCAGTGAAGAAAGCACAGTTGGGCCTGGTAATGTAGGCCTGAAATTCACCTATGCAGGAGGCTGAGGCCTCACCAAAATAAAAAATAAAAATAGGGCAGTTAAAGGCATTTGCTTGCAAAGCCTCCTGGCCCTGGTTCAATTCCCTAGTACCCACATGAAGCCAGATGCACAAAATGGCACAACCATCCGGAATTCATTTGCAATGTCAAGAGGCCCTAGTGCTCTCTCAATTAAATAAATAAAACATTTATTTTTAAAAAAGTAACAAAAGGGATGGGAATATAACTTAGTGGTAGAGCACTTGCAAAGCTTAAATTCAATCCCCCAGAACAAAATAAATAAATAAATAAATAAATAAATAAATAAATAAATAAATAAATAAGGAGGTGGAGGAAGAGGAAAGAATGAAGAAATATTATAGATGGGGAGAATTAAAGGTGTCAACCTTATGGCCTCTCTTTTCTTTTTTACTTTTTTTCCCCCCTTGGTTGCTAGATCTGTGGAAACACTTTTTAAATCTTTTTTTTACTTTTGCTTGAAGACTGGTTGTTAAGGGCTTGAGGGAAATAGTAAAGGCTGAGCGTACCCACTGAGGGGAGAAAAGGAATGGAGCAATTTCGGAGACACCTTGAACCGCCAGCAGAGGTAAAGCTCTTGCTAGTGTGCAAAGAGGCCAGAGGACGGTGGAGTTTTGTTTGATGCTGACAGAACCGAGAAGATCCAAGTTCCAGGCTGAAGCATTTGAGGGTGAGAGTCAGAGAGGGTGGCTAATCAATCAGGACCAAGTGTGAGCAGAAGAGGAGCCAAGAAGGGTTAGAAGTCTGAAAACCCAAGACACTGAGGGTAGGGGTGAGGGCTGAGGAGCAGGTTTCATGACGGGAAAGACAGATGGAATGAGTGGGCATAAGTCCCAGTAGTGAGAAAATGAGGTCGTTAATGAAAGATTTCAGAGGAAGAGCAGTTTCAAGAAGTGACAAAGACTTACGTCAGTGTTCAATGAGAATAGATATGTGCCCGGTTTACACAGGGGAGATTTATTTATACTCTGCCTAAAGGAAACATGTCCTAAAAGCTCTGTCAACATGCCTATATTGTTTGGTCTTTTTTAGGCTTAGGGAAATATTGAAAACCTCTGTTCCTAAGGAAGATGAAAGTGAGAAGATAGGGTTCTGGCAAGTGAGTACATCTGGGGACTATTAATTATATGTAAAAACAAAAACACTCTTAGAACAAGAAACAGGACAGCGGAGGTAAGCGCTCTACCTCTTGCCATGGTAATAACTAGCTTAGAAAAGAATTCTCTGCACAAATCTTCATAATAAGGCAATTTTATTTGGCTTATACTTCCTATAAATCTTGAAACAAGAGAACTTTTATTTAAGTTTTGTTATATAAATTCCTTCTGCCCCTGAAAAACAGCTTGAATTCTCTTTTATGTTCTTGTCATCCTCCTGGGGTTATGAGTTTGATTAGTAAAGTGGACCTGTAATTTCTAACTTCACACTATCTAAGTATTCATTATTGCCCTAATTCTTCCCTTGAGAAGTCAGTTTTCTTTTAGACGGTTTTCTTTTTTGAAATATTGATTCCAATCTTAAAACAAAAGTTAAAGAAAATTCCAACCAGAAGCATCAACAATATTCACCTTATTGAACAGTCTACAGAAATCTTATTTTAAATTAAATAAAGCTGTAGATAAATATTCATAGTATTATTCATAAAAGTCTAAAGGTAAAAATAACACAGTTGACTATCAGAATGCCTAAGGAACAAAAAGGTAGCATTGTCACATGTAGAGCAAAAAAAGAGAAGACAGAAAAATTCATTCTTTTTGACTAGGTTTTGGGCTGTGACAGGGACTTTTTGAAGAACTGAACTTTTGTTTTGTTTTGTTTCTCGAGGTAGGGTCGCACGCTAGCCCAGGCTGACCTGGAATTCACTATGTAGTCTCAGGCTGGCCTTGAACTCATGGCAATCCTCCTACCGAAGCCTCCTGAGTGCTGGGATTAAAGGAGTGCACCACACAGGAGGCCAGTGAGTAAAGACAGACCCATCGGGGCTTTCTGCACCCCCATAAACCCACAAGAAAACTCCAAAGATAGAAGCTGTCTACAACACCTGCCCCCCAGAGAAGCTTAAGGCAGGACCCTCCTAAGAAATCCTGGCCTAAATAAACACACCAAAGGCCTTAAGAAAGCAAAGGACCTTCTGAGGCCTCAAACTGTGAAGACCATGAACCATTACTCCCTCCCACCTGTTCCCACACTCCTCATCCTTCAAAACGTCTCTGTCTGCTGAGTTTTGAATCCTGTGTGGCCTCTTCCTCACTCTTCTTACATTGTGGTACTGTGACTCGGATACCCTTAGGGGTATTTGGGGCTGACACCCTCTTCTCACAGCCGAAGCCTCATTCCTTGGGGAGCACAGACATCCCCCTTGCTCACTATTTTGGGCTAAATAGCTGTCAGTAGCCTCTGCAGCCTGTGCCTACATGAGAGGGGCAGGTCTGGTCCAGGGCAGGGACTTGAGCCTTGGCAGCTCTCCCTCACATTCTCCCTTCTCTCCCTCTCCTTCCCCACCCCACTTGTGAGCTCCAGATGAGAGGCCATTTGCCCTTTGACTGCAATACAGCCATGGTTCACTCTCAAGCCTTTCCGGTGGAGGCCCCAGAGCGAACCTCAGAGACTCTGGTTTCCTTCTGTCTGTGGACCCCAAAAGCTCCAGGAGCCTACAACTTTTGTCGGTCCACAGACACCCTAAAAGTACCAAGTGTGGGGACACCCCCTCCTAATTCTCAACCTATTTTTTCTGCCCTCCCTCAGCCTGGGGAAGACCTTGGTGGTTGGATGACCACTTGGCTATAGTCCTGCCAAAATGGGTTCCAAATTGTCGGTTCCAGAAGACATGCCTCTGGCATGTCTCGGGGCTCACCTCAAAGAGCTCCAAGTAATCAAACGCCAGCCCTCAAAACTGTTTCCACTCTCGATTCAAATCTGGCTGCAATACGCTCTAAAAGGCTGCCCTTAACCAGAATTCCACACTTTCCATTTTGACATTCTTACTAATCTTGATAACTTCCTCTGGTGAAATGGCCAATGGTCAGAGGTACCCTTTGCTCAAGCCTTTCTCACCCTCTGGTCCACGCAACAGATTCTCCTCTGCCTGCCTGTTCTGACTTTGATTCTACAACCGTGCCCCCTTCCTACCCTACAAAGGAGCCCACCGTGTGATGCCATATATTGTATGTTCTACGTAGTCTGTCTTTAGGTGTAACTAAATTATACTCAGTAATTGTTCTAATGCTTAGGGACATAAAAGCCAGATTTACTTTTGCACTTTTTAGTTTCAAAAATGATCTCTGGCCCCCAGCCAGGCTGGCATGGAGTAGACCTCAGACTCTGTGTGGTCCCCAGAGCTTCTCAGGCCTTCTCAGCAAATTCCCAAGCCTGAAAAGACACAAATATGATGGGTCCAAGCCTGCCGCTGGCTCAGAGGGGACAAGCTGATCTGCCCCCTCCAGGGGTCTTACAGCCTCTGCTATTGCCATCAAACAACTCCTGAGTTTTTGGCTCAGCGCCCCAAAACTCCAGCTGCCTGTTGCTGTGCCCAGCCAAAGTCAAATTCCCAGTCACTCACCACTCACCTCCCACTTGTTCCAGGAGGGTCTGGGTCCCCAGACTATATATATATATATATATATATATATAGTCCTTTAAATAAGCATAGAGCTAATGGGCAAACAAACAAACCTGGTTTTCCCCTACCTCAAAACAACCACAGTGGGCCCCAAGCTTCCAGCACATGAGTCCTTGGGGGACACACTTGGACCATGACAGACATGAGCCCCACTCAAGGCAGTACATTGAGATGTAAGATCAAGGGTGAGCACTTACTGTTCCTCCAATCTACCTCAAATCAGGCAGCCCTGGACCAGATTAAGCAATAGCTAACCTCTAAAATTGGCCCCCCAAACTCTCCCCTTTACTAATCCTTCCAAAGTGCACATGATGTCTCTCCTCTGTGTGTGTGCATGTTGTGTGTGTGTGTGTAGCAAACCTAAGGCCTCATACATGCTAGACAAGCACTCTACCACCAAAAGACACTACCAACTTCTTGCCCACTCCCCTTGATTTAAGCTGGTTTTGTGTCTTGCTCTGCTCAAGAATACACAGTAGAGGACAGGAGAGATGGCTCAGCCTAATGACCTGGGTTTGATTCCCCAGTACCCACCTAAAGCCAGATGTACAAAGTGGTCAATGCATCTGGAGTCTGTTTGCAGTGGCAGGAGGCCCTGGTGTACCCATTTTCTCCCTCCCTCTCTCTCTCCCTCTCTCCTTGCAACTAAATAAACAGATAAATTGAAAAAAATGCACAGTAGACATGGCTTTCTGGAACTTGCAAGTTTAGGTCTTAAGAGAGCTGGCAATTATGCTTCCTGCCCCTTAGGGCCTAAACCATTAGAGGTTTAGACAACCTACTGCTAAAATGATGCAAGAGGATGAGATATTACTGGGGAAAAGTGCCCAAGAGGAACACTGAAGCTCCAGACATGGCGGTAAAGCATGTTGGGGATCTACTTTAGGTTGGGCTACTGTCCCAGAAGACCATAAGGTGAGTGACCTATTCATAACCACACAAAAGGTCTGGCAGCTAGAAATCTGAGCTCATTGTTGAGTTCTTGAGAAGACTCTCCTTCAGTTTGCAGAGGCCTGTAGGCTTATATGGGGGGGTGTAGGGAAGGGCAGGAGAGCTAGAGAGGGAGGATGAAAACGAAAACTCTCTGGGGTCTTTTAACACACTAAGAATTACCTAGACAACCTTCCCAAGTGTGGAAAATTCCAAATGATTGTGTTAAGTCACGAAACTATTTTTTGTTTCTGTTTTTTAATTGGGGTCTTGATATATTGCTCAGGTCTGCATTGAACTTGTCATCAACTCAGCCCCCTAAGTAGCTGGAATTACGTATATGTACTGCTGTGCCCAGCTAGCCATTATGCTTGGCTGATAAAGACTGTGGGGGAGGAGGACTAGAAGGTATCTGTAAATGTTCTCACTCTGTACCAGGTAGCCTGCTTATTGCTGTCCATAGCACATGTTTAAGCTTTCAGAAAACATTTGTGAAGAAAATGCTGGTAGGGCACAGTAGAAACTAAGGTGAAGGGGCTGGAGAGATGGCTCAGAGGTTAAGGCATTTGCCTCCAGTGCCTAAGGCCCCGGGTTCAATTCCCCAGGACCCACATAAGGCAGACCCACAGGGTGGTGGCCCTGGTGCTCCCTTTCTCTCTCTCTCTTTCTCTCTCTCTCTCTCTCTCTCTCTCTCTGAAAATGAATAAATAAAATATTTAAAAAAAAAGAAACTAAGGTGAAGAAGGAGAAAGATGAAGAAGATATGGGAGAAGGGGAAAGTCAAGTGTATTAACTAACATAAGGCTAGTCAACACCAAGGCCAGAATTTAATCTGTGCTGTCTGGTTCCAATGCCTGTGTTCCTTCTATTATACCAGGATGTTCACCAATACTTTATAACTGATACAAAAAACTTAAAGTTTAATATAGAGAAAAACACAACTTATAATTTTAAAGAGTGCTGTTCTGAAAACTTTACGTACTTTTAAGTAAAAAGAAATTCTCATTTTATATGATACTACTGTTTAATGCATATATTGGTATTGCATATGTATTTTACATAATATTGTTCATACATATATACATAATATATACTACATATACATGATTCATTTTATATATATAATTTTGATATATATCTCTAAACCTTACTTTCTCAAAACATCAATTAACTTATGGATCTTAATTGCTTCTTTTAGCATGTATAATTACAATAATAGAAAGTTTGGTTTGTTGCTCATTTTGATAAATTACCACTACTTTTTATGTTATTTACAGGTTGCTTTGGTTGTCTTTGTTTGTCAAATACTTTGAAAAAACTATTCATTACAAAAGCCAAAAGTTAATATTTGTGGCACAGACATAAAATGCAATAGAAGACAAGTTCGTTCGATAGGCACATTTCTAAATTTTTACTTTTTAGGACACAGTGTGAATTTGAGGACTTGTATTAAAAAGTACTCAAGCAGTGTATCCATTTCAAAGCCTCATATCTAAGATGGAATGTATGGTTAAAGAATAGTGACATTTCTATACTTTCAGTTCATTTAAATGTATTTTCAAATTGTTGGGTGGTTGTATTTCACTAGCAATTTTGTACAAAGGAGCCTGTCTTTAGGAGGATGGTTTGGGACCAAATTTGTTTCTTTTATTTGCTACTTCTGGAATATCATAATCTGGTCAATTTTCACATCATTTTGCAGTTGACAAGGGCTTTATTACATTTTGTGTATGTTAACAGAAGTGGTAGTTACAGCAGTGGTGGGAAGAACCTGGCATGCAAGTCCTTCTAGGACCTTACTTCTGTCCACTGTACTCTACTGTGCCCTAACTACATATAGCTCTTTATTGTGACTGAGGGAGTTGTGTCCTTTTACTGCTCTGAAATGTGTCCCCTTGCCCATCTCCTTTTACCAGTGCTTAGTTTTTACAGTTCAGTAAGGCTCCCCCAGTGCAAGATGCCCTCCAGTTATTTTCAGTCTTGGTACCATATTGCATTTTACCTACTCATACCTCACTTGTCTTACTGATTCCTCTGTCTCCTTAGGGAAGGAATAGCATTTTGTCTCCCAGCCCAGAGCAGAGTACATTACATGGAATTGGGCTCAATAAATGCCCCTTCAAGGTGAAAATCAAAGAAAAACCTCTCTGTGTGGGAGAAGGGGAAAGTCATGTCTTAGGAAGACTTCCTTATAGAGAAATATAAAAACACTATTTTACTTTTAAAAATTTACTCTTAGTGAATTATAGGTCAGCTTGGGCTAGAATGAGACCCTACCTTAAAAACCAAAAAATAACTTTTAAAAAGTAATACTTTTATTTATTTGCAAGCAGAAAGAGAGAGGGGGTAAGAGAGAAAACAGGCATTCCAGCACCTCCTGCCACTGCAAATTCCAGATGCATGTGCCACTTTGTGCTTTACATGGTTGCTGGGGAATTGAACCCAGACCATCAGGTTTTGGAAATGCCTTTGACCACTGAGCAATCTGCCCATCTCTACCTTTTTTTTTTTTTGAGGTAGGGTCTTGCTCTAGTTCAGGCTGACCTGGAATTCACTATATAGTCACAGGGTGGCCTCGAACTCATGGCAATTCTCCTACCTCTTCCTCCCAAGTGCTGGAATTAAAGGTGGGTGCCACCATACCCAGCTTACCTTTTCTTTTAATTTGAGTCATTGATAAATAGTCACATGCCATAAGATTGTTGTAGGGAAGCCAGATGTGGTAGCACATATCTTTAATCCCAGCACTAGGAAGGCAGAGGTAGGAAGATTATTGTGAGTTTGAAACCAGCCTGAGACTACAGAGCAAATTCCAGGTCAGCCTGGGCTAGAGTGAGACCCTCCCTCAAAAAAAAAAAGTTTTTGGAAATTTTATGCTATTACAATGAACTCGTGTAGGTAGTTAAAAATCTGTATTCCTTCAAGTTATCACATAATTCACAGGTAGCTAAATAGATTTTTTAAAAAAAAGAAATCCTTCCTGTTTTCTGTTCTCTTAAGACAGCATTACATTATATATCCCAGGTTGGTCTGTAACTCATTATTTTCTTCTATTTTTGTTTTATTTGGTTGAGGAGATTAAACCCAGGGCTTTATTCATGAACCCCTTAGTCCAAGACACATTTTTACATGAAGTTTTCAACTTCCAATTCTTCTGCATCTGCTTCCTGAGTGCTGGGATGAGAGGCATGCAACGTCATGAACCCAGCTAATGTTGTGCAGAGGTGCAGAGCTTTGTGCATGCTAGATAAGCATTCTACCAAATGAGCCATATCCTTAGCTCCTATTCTGTAGTCTCTAGAAGCAAATTTCTGACATTTGTTATTTCACTAAATGTTTCTGTATATAAGTACAGACTTCATTTTCACACACCTAGAAGTTAATAACATTTATTACCATCAGATAATCATCAAAACGGTCTGATTATCTCAAAAACTTATTTTTGTTTTTTTTGGGGGGAGGGGGAGACAGAGTCTTGCTACATAAGTCCAAATTAGCCTCCAATTGTGAGCCTGATACCTCTGCTTCCAGAGTGCTGGGATTACAGGCCTCACCACTATACCTGGTACCAAAAAGACACATTCTATGGTTGGTTTCTTGAAATGAGACTTCAATAAAAAAAACATTCTGGTTTTGTTACCATGATTATTTGAAGTCTCTTAATCCACTTTATTAGTATTGTTATTGTTTTTTTGGTGGTGCTAGCTATTGAACTTAACCTTATATTCACTGTATGCTCTGTAAACTAATAGTTTAGTTATATTCAGCTTTAATTCTTTAGCATCACGAACTCATTGGCAACACGACACATTGTTATCACTTCAGGAGACAGACTGTTTCATTCTAACGTTGCTAAACTGATGACTAGATTCAACAGGTAATGACCTGTTATAATAACCTTTGTACTGTACAGGAAACTATCAACCTTGCTCCTAGCTCCTGGCTGATGACCACTGACTATCTTTTCAACACATTCAATATATCATCAATCAATTTTTAATAATGGAAATTGACTTTTGTATCATTTAGATATGACCTCAGAAGGCTTTAATAACTTCATCCTTAATCTCAAGTATAAGATATCTCAGGCTTATTTGGCACATTTTATTTTTGTCCCAAAACATGGTATCAGCTATCTAAAAGTGGTATAATCAGATTATAACTGTTCACTGCTACTAGGTTGTCACTGTTTAAGCTTTTACAGAAAATTAAAGCTTATACAGTTTCTGCTTCTTTGTTTTTCTCCCATTCAAATACTAACCAGGCCTGATGCTCCTTAGCTTCCAAGATCAGATGAGCATGTTCAGGATAGTAGATAGAGCTGTACACTCATTTTTTAAAAATTTGTATTGTTTATCTTAACACAATCATTTGCTCACTAATATCTATAAAAGTTTCAAAATGATATTAGTATTTCTTACTAGCCTAATAAAAGAAGTCTAAAATCTATCATTTAACATTACAGGCCATTGCCAAGACTCTTGGTTGCCCACTAGAACTAGATGGTAAGACCCTATTGCTGAAGACTCCATATGCTTGGGCTGCAGGTCACTGAGAAATCAAGCTAGAGCTGAGCTAGAAACCTCCTCTCTCTCTAAAGCTGGAAAAAGCTATGCTGTGTGCAGTCCTATGGGAGAGAGAAGTCATCAATGGTGGTGAACAGCAGTGGACCTCATAAGTCTTAAGATCGGCCAGCCAGGCCAAATGTGCTAAGTGCTACAATAGTGGCATGTCTGTTATGGGGGAAGCCAACTGCTCTCTGATTGGACTGGAGTCCCACTCCATGGAGGGGAATACATGCCTGGTACTGAAGACCTAGTCTAAAGCCTATGGTGGGGGAGGTTGTGAGCTCTAGGGGAGTAACGATTATTAATGCTACTCTCACTTTTGGCTAGAGAAGCTTCTCTTTTCAGATGGTGGTGACCACTGGATGACTCAAAAGACACCTTAGCACTAAGAAGTGCCAGTGGAGTGTTCATCACAGAGACATCTCTATTGCATCCTCCAGGGCTCAGGGTCCATTGCAGAAGAGGTGACAGAAAGAATGTAAGAGCCAAAGGAAGGTGTGATGGTTACGTTTTGCTGTCAATTTGACCTTTTTAGTAATCGTAGGTACGTTTCTGAGGTTGTTTACATCTGGTGGCTCTTTCTGCAGGCGTAAGGATGTAAGGAGGCTCAGGAAAACTAGAAACAAACTTCCCTTCCTGGCAGGGCAGTGCAGGAGGGAAATTCCAGAGACTCCAGAGTAAACAAGTCTGGGAAAAGGTTGCAAAACCCCAACCTAAGGCTATATTAAGGAGAAAGGATTCTCCTGTTTTGTGTGTGTGTGTGTGTGTGTGTGTGTGTGTGTGTGTGTGTGTGTGTGTGTTGGTGATGGATTTCTCTCTCTGCTTGAACTTGTGAAAAGGGTCCATCCTCTTTCATGGTTATGGAACTTCCTTTGAATCTGTAGCTTCAATAAATTGTTTCCTCCCATAAACTGTGCCTGGTTTGGAGGTTCATCCTAGTGGTGTGTGGCTGACTGCAATAGAAGGGTAGGACTGCTTACAATGCAATCTTCCAGACACAAAATGACCTTGATATCCATGATCTTGAAGTGCTTCACACTACCTATAAGACCTTCATAACAGGAGGAAAAGATGACATCAAAATAAAAGAGAGTCTAATCAAGAGGGGTAAGTGATATGGTAGAGGGTGGATTTGAGGGGGAAAGTTGAGATGAGGAGGGAATATCATGGTTTATTGTCTATAATTATGGAAGCTGTCAATAAAAAGTAAAAATTTTTTTACCATTTTATACTTAGAATGTATATTTCTTTTCTATAGATTTTTTTTTGGGGGGTTTCAAGGTAGGGTCTCACTCTAGCCCAGGCTGACCTGGAATTCACTCTGTAGTCTCAAGCTGACCTCAAACTCACATTGATCCTCCTACCTCTGTCTCCAAAGTGCTGAGATTAAAGGTGTGCACCACCATGTCTGGTCCAAGACTTAAAATACATACATACATATGTATATATATATGTATATATATGCATGTGTGTATTTATTTATTTTCAAGGAGAGAAATAGAAAAGAGACAGAGAGAATGGGCATGCCAGGGCCTTCAGCTGCTGCAAAAAGACTCCAGATGCATGTGGCACTTTGTGGGTATTGAGGAATCAAACCCAAGTCGTTGAGCTTTGCAGGCAAGTGCCTTAACTGAGCCATTTCTCCAGTAATAAGTTGTATATTTCTAAAGATACATAGTCAAAGTTTTATGTGCTAAAAGAACCCCAAAAAAGTCTTCTCTTTGTAAGGTTTTTATTAACTTGATAAATAATTAAGTTCACTTATAGTTGAATAGTCTTTTGGTACTTTGTCAGAGTGTCTGTTATTTTATAAGCATCAGTAGAAAATAGTTGTGTTTAAGTTAAATGAAGAGTTAAGGTTAAAGGACAGCAGAGATGAGAAGAAACAATTTTGTGATCTCTTCTTCCTTCTTATATACATCATTTAATAGTTCACCAATGGTTTTTTGGTAATTCATCCAAGATTCCTGGAATAAATTGCTCCCTGACAAAACATTTTAATCACTGCTTCAATTTATATAATCCTGGTCATGTCACAAATGCTGGAACTTTAATGCTTTGAGGATCTTGTTTGTCCTTGAATATCAAAGCCAGTGATATATTGAATATGTATTCCAACACTGTTAATAGTCATATTTACTGAACTGAAAGAGTCATGATTAAAAAGACAACCTAGCCAAAAATCCCTTTTGAAGTCAGTATTTTTACATGAAATATTTGAATTAATCTTTTGCTCCAGTTTAAAAAAAGACATACACACTTCTTTTTAAGCAGACTTCATTTTCTTAAATAGTGGTTTTAGGTTCAGAGCAAAATTGAGAGGAAGGTACATAAATTTCTCATGCTTCACCTTCCCTCACAATACATAGACTCTTATCATCTACATCCCTTACCAAAGTGGTACACTTGTTACAGCTATTGGACCTAGATTGAAGTGTAACCTGAAGTCCATAGTATGCCTTAATTCACTCTTGGTGCTGTAAATTCTGTGGGTTTGCACAGATTGTATAATGGTGTGCATACCAGATGTGTAAGTGTCAGAGGAGTTTCATTGCTCTAGAAAATCTCTGCTTATTCCTCTCTCCCTCTCTAGATAGAAGCCTTGGCCACCACCAATTTTTTCACTTTCCCTACTTTGTATCTTTTCTAGAATGTTATGTAGTGGGAATCATATTGTGATGTAGGCATTTCAGATTAGTTTATTTCACTGTTTCCTCCATATTTTTTCATTGCTTCCTAGTTTATTTCCTTTTCTGAATTTGCCATTTCTGTTTTATTATGGCTTTGGGATAGCTTATTTCTTTTTAACACAGAATAATATTCTTTTGTTTGGATATATCAGTTTATCAAGTTACCTACCAAAGGCTATATTGGTTGTTTCCAGATTTTGGCAACTATGCCAAAAGCTTCTAAAAGCATCCATATAGAGGTTTTTGTGTGGCATAGCTATAGCTTTCAAGTCTTTTCTGTAATTACCTAGGAGTGCAATTACTGGATCATATAGCAAGAGGACATTATTTTGTAATAAATTGCCAAACTATCTTCTAAAGTGACCGTACCATTTGCATTCCTGCTAGAAAAGAATCAGAGTTCCTTTTGCTCCATATCCTTACCAGTATTTGTTGCTTTCAATGTCCTGAATTTTCACCATTCTGATTTCTCTGTAGTCACTTCTTTCTTTACCTCACTAGACTGTGTTGTTCACTGTGTATGTAACACCATTTGCCAACCTGGGACTACATAGTGAATTACAGGTCAGCCTGGGCTAGAGAGAGATCCTACCTCAGAAAGTAAAACAAAACAATGCAAAAAAACAAAACAAAACAAACAAACAAAAAACCCACCACCACCATTGCTTTCTGTGGGGTAAAGGTTATTCAAATGGAATATACAAGAACTTTGAACTCAGATGGAACTGCTTTCATGCAGCCTAACTTACTTACAATGGCACTATAATAAAATTGCCTACTTAACCTTTTCAAGACTGGGTGTCCTTAGCTTTAAAAGAGTTGTAATAGTACACACCTATAGTTAATCTATACAGCAAATTAGGACAGGCAAATGGAAGGTGGCCAGTCCAGTGTCTGACACCCAACAGGGCTTCTTAATCATGTTATGGCTTGGATATAAAATGCTTCTTACAGGCTCATGGGTTGAAAGTTAGGTCACCAGCTGGTAGCACAATTTTGGGAGGTGCTGAAATTTTAAGCGGTAGAATTTTAGGTACTGGGACTATTAGGAGGAAGCAGGTGACTGGGACATAGAGTTGGGAGCTAGATCTTGCTATATCATTTCTTGGCTCTCTGCTTCTTGGCTGCTATGAGGTGAACAGCTGCTTCTTCCTTATGTGCTGGCTGCCAGGATGTTCAACCTTCCTTCAGGTTGAAAGTAAAGGAGACAGTTGACCATAGATGAAGCCTCTGAAACTGAACCAAAAGAAATCCTTCCTCATATAAATTGTTGATGTCCGGCATTTTGTCACAGTGATGAAAGTTTAACAAATCATCTTTCAACCCCAGAAGTTCTTAAGGCAAACAGAAACAAAAACAATGATGTGATCCTGTAGATGACTTTAGTATATTCCTAGCTCCTCTTTTGATTCCTAGCTATTTTACATAATCCAGCACTACTTCAAAAGAATACCAAACTGGGCTCCTATTTATTACTTTAGTTGGCCAAGGATTCAATGTGATACAAATTTAGGCATGCCAATTTGTATAGGACAATATAAAAAAGTGGCTATTCTTTCTGGGCATGGCGGGCATGCTTGTAATCCCAGCATTTGGAAGGTAGATGCAGGGAGATCAGAGTTTAAAGGCCATCCTTAACTACAATGTAAGTTTATTGCCAGTCTGATTAACATGAGACCCCTATCTCAAGATAAAACAGTGGCATATCTAATTATTAACAATAAATTAGTTTAAGAAAAAGAAACATAATCATCTAATTATGGAAATTTAAAAACTTTACTATTTTTACCATCATTCTTTAGCATATAAGTATCAAATTAATATATCTTTGGATTATGTTATGTTAGAATGTTTGATTTTTAAAATTTGCCATTTGAGTTGCTGATGAGTTTCATAAAAAAATAATCATTGAGCCGGGCGTGGTGGCGCACGCCTTTAATCCCAGCACTTGGGAGGCAGAGGTAGGAGGATCGCCATGAGTTCGAGGCCCCCCTGAGACTACAGAGTGAATTCCAGGTCAGCCTGGGCTAGAGCGAGACCCTACCTCAAAAAACCAAAAAAGAAAAAAGAAAAGAAAAAAAATAATAATCATTGAGTGAATTTTAACTTGGGATTAAAAGAGAATTCCAACAGCTTCTGAAATGGCCCCATACATGCTTCTGCCATGTTGTACATTTTGCTATTTTTGCAAAACAACATATTGCTAAAATAATGATCAGAAAACTGAAATATTGAATATTCAACTTTGGAAAACATTGAAGGAGCATTACATCCTATAGTATTAAATATTCAGCCAAGAAATAATTCTCTATGCAAAAATAAACACATCCATCTCATTTAAAAATAAAATAAAACAGTGGCTACTCTAATCAGTTCTTCTACTGTCTATCAAATAAGGCATCCTAAATATAATTTCTAGAGAAAAACTCTAATTGGCCAAGGTCACTCAGCAAAAGCTACAAGTTTCTTTGGAGACCTTTACTTCACAGTAAAAGTCATTTTCCTTCAGTAAAGTGAAGTACACAATTCATTTTTAAAAATATTTTGTTTATTTGCAAGGAGAGAGAAAGAGAGAGAGAGAGATAGAGAGAGAGAGAGAGGAGAAAGGGAGAGAATGGGAGAGAATGGGTACACCAGGGCCTCTAGCCACTGGAAACAAACTTCAGATGCATGTGCCACTTTGTGCATCTGACTTTTTGTAGGTACTGGAGAATTGAACCTGGCTTATTAGGCTTTGCAAGCAAGCCTTTTAATGGCTGAGCCATCTCTTCAGCCCTGAAGTACATAAGTATTAATTCTAAATTTTATCTTCATAGCTATCTGGTGGGAGAAATGCTTTCTTTAATACTGTTATCTTTTCCTTGTTAAGTAATTGTTCTGTCTTTGTTTTTTTTCACAGTGCCAGGGAAGGGGTGAGGGAGATGGCTCAGGGGTTAAAGACACTTGCTTACAAAGCCTGTTGATGTGAATTTTGAGTTTGAGTTTCCCAATACCCTAATACTTGGGTGAAAAGTGACACGTGCATCTGTGGTTCCCATGCTCTTATGATAATGGGAAGTAGAGCTAGGAGCATCTGAAGCTTGGGGGCTTTGTGTGGATTGATTGCAGAGACCCTGTCTCAAGGAGGATGGAAGAAGGGCAGACACCTTGAGGTGTTCTCTGATCTCCAAACATGGAACACACATGTACACACACACACACACACACACACACACACACACACACACAAATAATTGTTTTAAAACCTGGGAAGAAAGCATTCTCCAAGAGTAGTCTTTTGGTGCATAAAGATACTCTTCCTAAATCACTATATCAGCAACTTCCAAAGAGTTGCTATCCATGGAGAGCACATTCTAAGAAATTTCCATGTCTATTTCTATGGTATTATGTCAGGAAAAAAATGTACACATTTACTAATGGTGGGTTAAGGAGACTTAAAAGGTGCACTTATTTAAAAAATAATCAAATTAACATGTACTGTCCATCTCTCAATTTATTATGTAGTGTTTCCTAAACTTGTCTGATCCTGGATCCCTTATTTCACACAGCAGACTGGAACATCATTGTTCCATTGAATGAACTGTGGGAAGCATTGTCTTATAATATAAAGCTACAATGAAACAGTGGACTCACCATGCCTCCAGCCAGCTTATAATCACTCTCAGAAGAGTGTAAGTCCTTGTCTGCCTTGGCCACTGCAAATGTCGTTTGGTGATAAGAAACAGAAACCCACAGCAAATCAATTTAAACAGGAAATGGAAGTTCTTGGTAGAACACAAGGTTATCTCAGAGTCCAAAGTTAGAAAATACACAGGCCTTTAGAAAAATTAGACTCAGGAATTGGACACTTAGAACTTGTAATCATTCTCTCTTCTCTCAATTTGCCCAGTTCTATCTATAAGATTACTTGCCCTCCTTTCTGGCTTATTTTTCCTCTTTAGAGTAGTTTCTGTCACAAAAAGAAAGCCTAGCATTGTCCCAATTTTTTGTTCTCCTTTAAGCAACCAATACCATTTATTACTATGGTGTAAGTCTAGCCTCTGGAGAGAAAGAACCTTGGTTTGTCCAGCTTGGTAAAGCCACTTCTAGTCCAATATATTATGGCTGGAAGTTTCATGTGCTTAGTTGGGTGGGAGGAAAGAACCCTTCTTAGAATAAATGGACTATGGGATGAGTAGGCACCATCATAACATCAGTCATGACATCTAAGATGATTCTTTGAAAGAAGGGTAGCCTAGGCAGGTGTAGTGGCACTTACTTATAATCCTAGCACTCAGAAGGCTGAGGCAAGAGGATTGTGAGGCCAGCCTGGGCTACATACTGAGACCACATCTTGAAAAAAGAAAGAAAAAAGAAAAGGAAGGAGGGAAATCTCCCCTCTTCCCTCCTCTCCTCTCCTCTCCTCTCTTCTCTCTTTCTTCTCTACCCTCTCCCCCCTCTCTCTCCTTGATTGTAGTATAATAACCCCACTTACTGTGGTTTCACCTTCTTTGGCTAGCCATGCTCATTTACTGTTTAAGAATGTTAAATAGATGTGGCTGCAGAGATTGCTTAGTGGCTGAGGTACTTGCCTACAAAGCCTAATGACTTGGGTTTAATTCCCCAGTGCCCATGCAAAGCCAGATGCACAAAGTGGTGCATGCATCTGGAGTTCATTTGTAGCAACTGGAGGCCCTGGTTTTCCCATTATCTCCCTCTCTGTCTCTCTTCTCTTTGTAAATAAACAAATGATTTTTAAAAAAGAATATTAAGGCCGGGCATGGTGGTGCACGCCTTGAATCCTAGCACTCGGAAGGCAGAGGTAGGAGGATCTTGGCCATAAGTTCGAGGCCACCCTGAAACTACATAGTGAATTCCAGGTTAGCCTGGGCTAGAGTGAGACCCTACCTCACAAAAAAAAAGATTAAGTGGAAATTTTCAGAAATAACTTCTAAGTTTTTTTTTAAACTTTCTAGTTTTTATTGATAGCTTCCATATAACTATAGACCATAAACCATGATGAGTCACTTCCCACCTCCTCCATATTTCTTCCCCCTCTCAATTAATCTCTGTTTTGCTTTGGTGTCAGCATCTTTTCCTCCAATTATGTGCAGGTATTATCAAGCACTGTGAGGTCATGAATATCAAGGCCACTTTGTGTCTGGAAGTTTGTATTGTAAGCAGTCCTACCCTTCCTTTGGCTCTTACAATCTTTCTACCACCTCTTCCACAATAGACCTTGAGCCTCAGGAGGTGTGATAGAGATGTCCCAGTGCAGAACACTCCACTGTCACTTCTTCTCAGCACCATGGTGTCTTCTGTGTTATCCCAGTGCTCACCACCTTCTGAAAAAGAGAAGCCTCTCAATCCAGAAGTGAAAGCAGTATTATTATTTGGGTGTGCTCATTGAAAAAAAAGTGTTTGTAAGACAGTTTGGTAGGCATAATATATGCATTTAGATAGACAACAGCAGGTGTTACTCCCCTAGGGCTCATGACCTCCCTCACTATCGGGTTTTTACTAGGTCTTCAATACCAGGCATGCTTTCCCTCCTGTGAAATGGGTTGCTAGCCCAATTAGAGAGCAAATGGTTTCCCCAACATTAGACATGCCACTATTGCCTCAATTGTCCCATTTAGCCTGGTTGGCCCATATTAAGGCTTGCAAGGTCCACTACTATTCACTACCTTTGATGACTTCTCTCTCCCATAGGGCTGGATGCAGCCATAGCTTTTACCAGATTTCTGTCAGCTGGTTAACAGGGAAGAGGTTTCCAACTCAGCTCCAGCTTGATTTCTCAGTGACCTGCAGCCCAAGCATATGTGGTCTTCAGCAATAGGGTCTTACCTTCTCATTCTGGTGGGCAACCAAGAGCCTTGGCAATGGCCTGTACTGTTTTGGGGGCCTCAGGAATCTCCTGGGCTGTATTAGTCAGGGTTCTCTAGAGGAATAGAACCAACAGGATGAATTGTAATAAACAAAAAGGGGATTTATTGGATTATCTCATGGTAGTCCCACAATAGCAGTCTGCGAGCCCAAGAGTCAAGGAACCAGTTGCAGCTCAGTCAACGTGGATGGATGCCTCAGAAGTCCCAATCCAGCACTGAAGACCTGGTGGATTCCTGGGGAGCTTCTGGTCTTCAGTCCACCCTGGAAGGCTGAGGAAGCTCCATTCCAATGCCAACAAAGCTGTATGACAAGCACCAGCTACTGGGCAGGCAGGGAGGCAGGCTGGGGCAGAGATTTCTTTCCTCTTTTTATAGCCTTAGGGTAGAGTCTTGCAACCCTATCCCAGATTTGTTGGCTTCCTGAAGTCTGTGGAATTTCCTTCCTGCATTGCTGGAAATGTTTATTTCCAGCTTTTCAGAGCTTCCTCACATCCTACCCCCCTGCTGAGAGGGCTGCCTTCCTGTGACAAACATCAAAAACCCACCAAAGATAATGAAAAAAATCAAGTTGGTAACAAAACTGAACCATCACACTGGCCAACAACTCACTGGAAGATGTCCCATCCATGGCACTGAAGTTTTTCTAGTAACAATCTATGGCTACTGGGTGTGCCATTATATGAGAGAGAACATGTGGTGATTGGCTTTGTAGGCCTGAGTTACCTCACTTAGTATGATCCTTTCCAGATCCATCCATTTCTCTGCAAATTTCATAATTTCATTTTTTTAACAGCTGAATAGTGCTCCATTGCTTAAATAAACTACATCTTCACTATCCACTTATCAGTTGAGGGACATCTTGGTTGGTTCCATTTCCTAGCTATTGTAAATAGAGCCACAATAATCATGGAAGAGCAAGTATCACTAGGATATATGCCAAGGAGTAGTATAGCTGGGTCATATGATAAATCTATTTTCAGCTCTCTCAGGAACCTCCACACCGCTTTCCATAATGGCTGTACCAGTTTACATTCCCACCAGCAGTGCAGAAGGGTTCCCAGCAGCAACAGTACCATGCCTTAGTGCCAATGGAACTATTGTAGTCACTGTTCTCCTTGCTGGCAGAGAGAACCTGACCAAAAGCATCTTGTGGAGGAAAGGGTTTATTTTGGCTTATAGACTCTTGGAGAAGTTCCATCATGGCTGGGGAAATGATGGCAAGAGCTGAGGCTGGAATCACCTCCTGGCCAACATCAGATGGACAACAGCAACAGGAAAGTGTGCCAACCACTGGCAAGGGAAAGCTAGCTATAAAACTCATAAGTCACCTCCAACAACATACCTCCAACGTAATTCTAATTCCAAAATTGCTATCAGCAGGAGATCAAGCATTCAGAACATTCAAGTTTATGGTAGACACCTGAATCAAACCACCACAAACCAGTGTACTTAAAAATAGTATCAAACTATAGAGTGTATCAACCTTGAAGTTCTCCCACTCTGCATTTTGTTATTTATTTTTCACTTTAGTATATAGGATATAGGATAATTTTTCAATAAATCAGAAAATAGCAGATACTTTTTTTCTAAGAATTTCTGAATTTTATCAGCTGGGTGTGGTGGCACACACCTTTAATCTCAGCACTCAGGAGGTTTCTAACCAACATTCTTTTATTGGGCAATTGATTAAGCTAAGCTAAATAACATTTCAAACCCCTGTGCACAATTGATTGGAAGATTATGTTTTAGTTCATAGATAATTTGTGGTCAATTTACAAAAAATCATCTTTCCAGTAGCATGCGAATAGAAAATCTGCTTCTTTGTTGATGCCTAGGGTCTGAGTATTGTGGTAATGGAACAGGAAGGGGATGGTGGTTAAGCACGGTCTGGTTCATAGCATCAGAAATCCTGAAAGTAAGTGAAAACTGAAATAAGGTGGCTTATTTTAAACCTTCAAATTGTAAGGTACTTAGGTATCATTTCTATAAATGTTACTAGGTTGTTAAATAGTTACTGTGCAATGATCTGTTTGCCTGCCCATTAGATTATAAATTCCTTGAGGGCAAGGACCACATTTATCTTACTCTTCATGGCTCCAAATGTAGAGTACTACCTGGGTTAGAGTTGGTAGATGTCCAAGGATATTGTAAATATATTTGAATATTTTCTGGATGCTGGAGATGGTAGAAACCTTAGTATAGAGTAAAAACTCTGATAAAAGTTACAGAAAGGGATGTCATCTTGTTCTGCTGTGCTTACAATGGACAGTCAGGCTGGTTAAAATGTATCACTGGGTTAATTCCAGTTTGCCTTCTGTATTACTTTTCTTGTGGTGACAAAATACCTAACAAGAAGCAACTTAATGGAGGAAGGCTTTATTTTTGCTTACAGGTCTAAAGAATCCATTCCATCATGAAGGGAGAGGCATGGTGGCAGAAGTACAAGGAGTCTGATCACACTGCATCTGCAGTCAGGAAGCAGACAGCAGATAGGAAGTGGAGCTAAACTCTAAAACCTCAACTCCCACCTCACCCCAGTGACCCATTTCCTCCAGCATGGCTCCACGTTCTATAGGTTCCACAACCTTTGAAACAGTGCTTCCATAAAGGACCAAGTGTTCACACACACGAGCTTATAGGGGACATTTCACATTCAAACCATATCTCTCAAAGATTCATGTGTTGCTAGTGTGGTTCTCAGTGTGGCCCTGTTAAGAGGTGACAGAACCTTTGAGAAGCAAAGCCTAGAACCAGGTGATGAGGTCACTGGGGGTCCTGTCATAAGATGCCTTCTTTTGCTTGTTTCCTTTAACACATGTGTTTTATTAGCCATGTAGGACAACCTTTTAAGATTTTTTTAAAAATTGAGTACATGAACATACTGTAATTGATTGTATTTCTGTTCTATTACCCCTCCCCATTCCACTGAGCACCCTACTCTTTCCAGGTAGTCCTTCCTTTTCATTCTCTAGATCTTATCAGACTCTGGTATATTCTCCAGAGAGGTTTGTTACAAAAGAGACTGGATGGATATGTGTTACAAAGCTACAGTCAGGAGGCTGAGGCCTCAGAGAATTGCTTGACCTCATGAGTTTGAGAACAGCCTGGGCAACAGACACCCTCTCTCAATAGTTAAAAAATTCACTGAGCCCAGGAGTACTAAATACACTTCACTTTGAGCCAAGGTTCAAGTACAAACTTTCTTATATTTAAATCACTTCAGTAGGCCTGACATTAATTTTAACTCTTACTGTCCTATTTATTTCACTGACTCTGTTCATTAGAATTACAAAGACACCCACTAGGGCGTTCTCTGAAAACTGCTTTATTGATGGAGGAAGCCACACATTAAGAATGTTTGATTAGGGCTAGAGAGATGGCACAGGGGTTAAAGGATTCCCCCATCCTGTAGGTAGTGTCTCACTTTAGCCCAGGCTGACCTGGAACTCACTTTGTAGTCCCAGGATGGCTTCCAACACTTGGTGATCCTCCTACCTCTGTCTCCCAAGTGCTAGGATCAAAGGTGTATGAGACCATGCCTGCCTTGCAGGAAGTTTTGATTGTATGATTTATGTGACCCACATCTACCTGGCCATGGTTCCTTGAGTCTTTGATAAAACTTCACCCAAATGAAGACAATTAGGGGCATGGTAGCACAGAGGTAGGAGGTTCACTGTGAGTTCAAAACCAGCCTGGGCTTCTTTGGGGTGGGAGGGGAGTGGGGCGGGGGAAGAAAGACAATTAGATCTTTCCTGGGAATAAGATTGACCTTGTACTAGAAGTTGAAAATGATGTCCACTTCTAAATCTGCCTGGCTCACTGCTATCTGCATAGCCTTGCTTTGACAAAGCACTTTAAAGTTAGTAGAAAGTGCAGGTAGGAAATACACAGCTGTAAAAAGAGAACTATAACTGACTGAAGGACTTGACTGTGTGAATTTAAGGGACGGGGTAGATTTGAGATCGAAGTGGCTTGATTTGTCCAAAAGATAACAAAAAGTTGAAGATTACACACTCCACAACAGAGGAACATTTCCAATTAGTGTTGGAGTGGCTGGTAGAAGGGCAGAGGGGTTCTTTGGGATCCTTGAGTTTTTTTCAGGTTAAAGGTTTCTCTATTTCCATAAGTAGCAGTGTGAATGAACTTTATTACTAAAACAACAGTAAAGGATTGAAGAATTACAGTGTTAGAGCTATGCATATGAGTTATAATGATGGTGGCTAAAAATTTTGGGCTAGTATCCCTCTTTTTTTTTAAGTGCACCCTGGACATCCATTTTCCAAACACATGTGACAAGATTATTAGACTGAGAATACACAGTGCATATGTACAAGAAGTTTTAAAGAGTAACATTAAATCAAAGACAAGTTGTATCTTTATTTTCAAAATTACAAAAACGCTCTTCCATTTACCTTTATTATATCACATCCATAGGGTTAGGAAAAACATCCCAATGCAGTTTTATTATAAATAGTGGCTCAGTTGCTGCTTATAAGTTTCTATTTTTAAAAATTCTGGCAGAAAGAATAAATTTTTCAGTTAGACTGGGGTTAGAAATCTGTTTTTTACCATTTACGAGTTGTGTGACTTTATCCAAATTACTTCTCATTTCTGGTGCTGTTCCCGCATCTGAAAACTGAGGCTAGAGACCAACTCACATGTCCTATTAGCAACTGGCATCTTTGAAAAACAAACAAACAAATACGATTTCCACAAATTACAAAAAATTAATTTATCTGCAAGTAGGGAGAAGACAGAGGAGAGAACGGGTGCACCAGGGCTTCCAGCCATTGCAACTCCAGACATACGCATTGCTTTGTGTGGGAACTGGGAAATCGAACTTTGCAGGCAAGAAAGAGCCATCTCTCCAGCCCTTGTCACAATTTTTGTGACAGGTATTATAGTCACTGCAACACATACTTGAATGGCCACTGGAAACCCAAATGAAAGAATCCCTTCGTTGGTGGAGCTCACGGTGGTCAGGTGTGTGTGAAATGGGATAAAACCCTAATAATAGTAGCAAGTACTTCCTTGTAAGTGCTGGGTATTGCTGCTACAAACTTTACACACGTCATCTAATTCTGTTCTCACAGTAACCTGGTCAGGTGGATCCCAAAGCCTCATTTTCACCCAGGAGGACACGGAAGCTGCAGTTACTCAGTCCAGGGTCATAGAGTAGTTAGTGAATGGAGGAATCCGAGGAGAACTATGTTACCCAAATTCCAGAGGCCCGTGACTTTAACTTTCCTGGGGAAACGGATGCGTGTGACTGCGTGGGGAACCCACTCCTCCACCGCAAGCCGTGATCCAGTGGCCGTCAAGATAACGACACGAGACCAATAGAGAGGGGGACGACAGGAGGGGGTGGGGAGGCAATCATAATGGTTTATTAATTATGGAAGCTATCAATAAGAAGTTTTTTAAAAAGTTTGGCGGCCGCACGCACGCGGTGTGGACCGATTGAAGGAAGTTACCGGGAAGGAAGGGTAGCTGCGGCTGCGGCTGCGGCGGGGGTCGGTGGGGCCCGGCCAGGGGCGCAGCCTCCCGGAAGCGGAGACCCTGGAGCCCACGTGTGCGGAGAGGGCGGAAGAGCCGCGCCCGGGCGCCCCGCGCTTGCCTGTCCATCAGCAAGCCCCGCCCACCATGCTCCCGCCTCCCGCGGCTCGCGGGCCAATAGGCGGGGCCCGCGGCGGGCGGGGCGCGCGTGCGGCGCGCAGCCCGTCCGTTCCGTCGCCTCCGCCGTCGTGCGTGCGCCTCGGCGGAGGGGCCGGGCCTGCGCTCTCTCCGCCTTCTTCCCCGCCTCCGGCTTACCGGCGAGACCCGTCTCCTGCCTGCCTGCCTGCCATCGGGTCCCCGTGTCATCGTCCTCGCCGAGCACGGTGAGGCCCAGGGAGCCCGCGGGCGCGCCCTCCGCCGATCCGCAGCGCTGGGCCCGCCGGGCCTGAGGCGGGCGGCACGCCGCGGCGGCCGGTCGGGATGGGCTGAGGGCGGCGGGCGGCGTGGGCTGTGCGATGAATGAAGCGCCCTGGGGTTAGGCCGCGCGTCGCCTCAAACGGCCCACGCGCGGTCGCGGCCCGCTCGGGAGAGATCCCCCCCTGGCAGGACGTCGCCGTCCCACGCCAGAGGACAGGTGTCGGGCGTGCGCCCTCGGTGGCTGCCGGGCGGGCCACCCCGGGATAGGCCGGACGGCTGGACTGCCCTGCTCTGCTCATGCAGCTGCTCCCTGAGGCCTGGAGGCTGGCCCAGAACAGGTGTCCAGACCCCAGGAAGGGACCCTGGCCCTTGGGGACTGGGGTCGCAGGCTGACATTTCTCGTGGGCAGCAGGGCCCCGACACACTCCAGCCCTCTTTAGTCCAGTGTGCAGTAGTTGCAAGGTGGAACCAGAAGTAGCTAGACGGGCCGCCAAAGTTTGGATTTGTAAATGAAAAGGTTGAGCGAGTTTGGGTAGCTTTGCTGTAGAGTTCTTGGCATGTTTGAAGCCTCGGATCCTCAGCACTTTTTCTTCTAAGGGAGCGGGAGGAAGGAAGGACAGATGGATAGCAGATTAATACTAAAGTCACCATAGTATGGGTCTCACTCTAGCTCAAGCTGTCACAGCGACCCTCCTACCTCTGCCTTCCAAGTGCTGCGATGAAAGGTGCCCCACCTCACCTGGCTCTAGTGTGGCTTTTGGAGGTGACTTGGTTGCTGGTGTTTCTAAAACAGGCTTTCTTGGACTTTGATTTATGTACCTGCTTCCAAATGCTTTCCAAATTTCCAAATGCTAATGTCAGATTAAGAATATGAGTTTTTGCTTGGGAGGCAGAGGCAGGAGGATCACTTGTGAGTTCAAGGCCAGCCTGAGACTGCATGGTGAATTCCAGGTCAGCCTGGGCTAGAATGATACCCTTACCTCGAAAAAACAAAAAAAAAAAAACAAAAAAAAAAAAAAGAAAGAAAGAAAAAAAGAATATGATTTTTGGCTGGGCATAGTGGTGCACACCAGCATTTGGGAGGCAGAGGTAGAAGGATCCAGTGAGTTCCAGGCCTGCCTGGGACTACAGAGTTCCAGGTCAGCCTGGGCTAGAGTGAGACCTTATTTCGGAAAACAACAAACAAAAAAAAATGTGATTTTTATCACTAGGGATGGAAGATTGGAGCAAAATTTCAAGTTCATCATTTCTGGTGCCACATCTTTCTAAGACTACTCAGGAGGAGTAACTGTTTTGACAACCATTATAATCAGATCTATTCACAGAATGACTCCTACCCTTTTTTTGAAAAAATAAAATGGATTTAGCCCTTTTCTATTTTTTGTTATGTACAGTATGTTTTATTCTTTTTTTATCCAGTAATACATTTTATATGATGAAATATGCTTTGTCCATAGGGACAGTAAAAAAGTTTTGTACTTGTTTTGTTTTTTTCTGGTGTTTCAGATGCCCCCCAAAAAGGGAGGTGATGGAATTAAGCCACCCCCAATCATTGGAAGATTTGGAACCTCATTGAAAATTGGTATAGTAGGATTGCCAAATGTTGGGTAAGTGAGTATTGGGGCTTTTCTCTCATTAAAAAAAAAAAAAATTGTGTCCTTCCTCTGAATTGAAGGGGATACAATATTAATGTTGCAAAGTGTTATGGTTAGCTTTCTACTTGCTGCGCAGAAAGAACCCAAGCAAAAGCGGCTTATGGAGGAATGGGTTTATTTGGCTTATGGACTCGAGGGGAGACTCCATCCTGGCAGGGAAAACGATGGCATGAGCAGAGGGGTGGACATCACCTCTGCCACAGCACTGGAAACAGCAGCAGGAAGGTGTGCCAAACACTGGCAAGGGGAAGCTGGTTTATAACCCCATAAGCCCGCCCCCAACAACACAGCTCTAGTGAGGTTTTAATTCCCAAACTGCCATCAGCTGAGCATTGATCACTGAGAACACATTCATTTGTTTGTGGGGGATACCTGGATCAAACCATAACAAAGCTAGACTTTAGTTTATATGTATTTTATTTTATTGTGTAAATACAGTACTGAAATGTGAGTTACTTGTTTGTTTTGCTAATCTCAGAAGAATCAGTGAGAGTTAAAATTATCAATGAGCCAGATCATATTTGCTTAAAACATTGTTGGAAGAATAAGAGTATTGTTTTGATTAAAATGGTATTGCTTCCTAGGCTGGGTATGAGAGAGCTTAAATTTAGGAAGTAGTTCTGCTGTTGCTATTTTTGAGGTAGGCTCTCATTTAGCTTAAGGCTGACCTGGAAATCATGCTAGCCCAGGCTGGCCTCAAACTCAAGGAGATCCTCCTACCTACTACTCTTTTGAGTGCTGGGACTGAAGGCCAGCAACAACACGCCCAATTTAGGTGGTAGTTTTAGAATTTATAAAGTTTGGTTAGCTTTTTGGGAAAGCAGGGATTAGATGAGTGAATCTTTAATGAAAGAGGTGACAACTTTGAATATAATACTGGAAGTTTCTTGGTAATGGGTTCCTGTTATAAAGTTTAAATTTAAAAGTTTTGAGAACAACACTGAATTTTGCCACTTTTTAAGAATTAAAGTTAATACACATTTACAAATAAAACATTGATAGAAAATATGCGTGGGATTTATCATACAGTTTTGAACACATGTTGTTTAAATATTCTGTGTCTGCTCTTTCATTATTGTTCTATTATTTACTCTGTTCTAATTTTATAAATTGTCTTAGCCAGGCATGGTGGCTCAAATCCGTAATTATGGCACTCTGGAGGCTGAGGCAGGAAGGAACATTTTTAAGAGTTAGAGGCCAACTTGATTTACATAGAGGTTCCAGGTTGTCCTAGGCTACAGAGTGAGACCCTTTCTCAAAAAACAAAGCAAAACAAAACAAAACAAAAATCACAGAAACAAAAATCAAACAAAACCAGACATATATGTATGAAATTCATACTGTCAAAAGTGTCTAGGATATACTGATGAGTAACAGACCCTTTATGGATTTATGAAGGTGACTTTGGTACTTGAGATTGGTGGCAAGTAGGATAGTCATGTTGGAACTCCTGTCACAGTCCTTTGTGAATGGAGTATGATATGCTCAAGTACCTCAGTTCTCAAATTCTTGTAGTGTAAAACATGAGCCAATGTGGTTGTCCTAATTTCAGTCTTTTCCTAGCTGAGAGAGGTTTACATTTTGAAGGGGTTTCCTGCTGTGATAGAATCTGCTTGCAAAGTAAGACTAAATAAAGAGTGCAAGTATAAGCAAAACAAATAATCAAGCAAAGTACTGTAGGGTACTGTCAATAAATCTGAAAGCAAACATCATCATTATGTTTGTTGTGAGCTTTATTGCACTAGTAAGAAATACAGTTTTAGATGCTTACATCCATCTCTTGCTTTTGGAGTCATTGTAGTTAGCAACTTTACTTAAATAGCACAAATTCAAAAGGGGTTAAGTGTTTTCTATGTAATCTTTTCTAACTATAATAATCATTGTATGTGAAAATAACCTAAATGATTTTATTATTCAGTATAAATATGCTGCTTATGTTTTTAAACAAAATATTCTTATGCTTTTCATTTTTTTATTAAATATTTTTACTTATTTATTAGAGAGAGAACATAAAAGCCTGTATGGGTGTGCTAGGGCCACTAGCCACTGCAAATGAACTCTAGATGCATGTATCACTTTGTGCATCTGGCTTTATATGGGTACTGGGTTTGAACTCCTACAGCAGGCTTCCTAAGCAAGCACCTTTAAAACCGTTGAGCCATCTCCCCTGAGTATTCAAATTTCATACTTGCAAATTCACTTATTTTAAAGGTAGTATATTGAATTTTGGCATTTTATTGTAAAATTCATTTTTACAGAATAATTTTTTATTTTATTTTATTTTATTATTTATTTTTTGAGGTAGGGTCTTAACTCTAGCCCAGGCTGATCTGGCACTCACTCTGTATTTCCAGGCTGGCCTCAAACTCACAACGATCTTCCTAGTTCTACCTCCCGAGCACTGGGATTAAAGGCGTGCACCACCATACCTGGCCAGAATAATCTTTCTTTAACTGTAACAGGTAGGGTTAATTGTAAAAAACACAAGTCTTGATTATTTTTAAATAAGGAAAACGTACTTAACAGGTGAGTGGATTTGAAGGAGAGAACAGCTGGGCTTCAGGAGGAATAGGAGCCAGGGTTGTGCAGGCAGGTTGTGGGAGTTCAGCCACATAAATTCCTGAACTTCTGGTTGTTTCTCATCTCTTTTAACTCTCTTGTGATTCATATCCCTGTGCTAGGATTACAAGTATGAGCCACCATGCCTTGTGCTAATCTGTTATTTTTTGAACACTTACTATATGCAGATCTCTGATCTGAGTGTTTTATAAATTATCTTAATTTAATAATCTGCTTAGCATTTCCCAGTTAGAATTTAAATTCCATAAAGGCAGGGATTGTGTTGTTCTTGTTTATTGATATTTCTAGTGCCTCAATTGTGTTAGAAACATAGTAATTATTTGTGAATGGGATAATCTTCCTCCTTTGATAGCTGTATGATAAACATGTTCTTTTTTTAAATTTTTATTTTTATTTTTTCCAGAATGTGCCCACTTTACCATGCCATTAAATTTTTATTTATTTGCAAGCCGAGAGAGTTAGAAGAGAGACAAGCAAGAGAATGGGCATGCCAGGGCCTCTAGCTGCTGCAAACAAACTCCAGATACATGTGCCACTATGTGCATCTGGCTTTACATGGGTACTGGGGAATTGAACCCCAGTTGTTAGGCTTTGCAGGCAAGTGCCTTAACCTTTGAGCTATCTCTCCAGCCTGGCAAACATGTTTTAATGAAGAAGAAAAAATACCAGTCTAGGAGTATGGAGATTGGATTCCTAGTTCCATCTTGTTTCTTATCTGAATGGCCCTTTGTGAATTAGCTCTTTCTGGACCAATGCATTGGTGTCTTAGAGGCTCCTGAGGGAAATCACTTGTTATTCCAGACTACTTTTCTTTTGTCAGGGACAGCTCTTCTTGTTGCTACCATTGCTTTACATGATTGAATTCTATCAGGGGTACCACAATGCCCCAAATAACCTTAGTTGGAAGGTGTTTGTTTTATGTAAAAGTGCGTTTTGTCCTTGTAGACTGTCTGCTTTAGTCATAGTCGACATTCTAAATGGTATCGTCAGGAACCCAGGTTTCTTTTGGCTCATAGTTCAGCAGTCCATAGGATTGTTACCTTATTCTTTTTTTTTTAAGATTTATTTATTTTTGTTTTTCGAGGTAGGGTCTCACTCTAGCTCAGGCTGACCTGGAATTCACTATGTAGTCTCAGGATGGCCTTGAACTCATGGTGATCCTCCTACCTCTGCCTCCCGAGTGCTGGGACTAAAGGCATGCGCCACCACGCTCGGCTGTGACCTTATTCTTAAGGTCTAAAGAAAGCTGTTGTGACTTCCAGTCTACCCCAAGGGTCAAAGGGCCAAGTAATTTGACCAAAAGCCTCTGAAAGTTAAGGAGAATAGATTTTGGTTACAGCTAAGTATATTCTGTTCAAACACTTTGGAACCACCCCAGGAAAGTAATTTTCTTGATTGGGTTATGCTTCTGGGAGTTGTTCTTTGGTGTGCCTACAACTTGCCTTCTCTCAATTTGCCAGGAACCAGTCACAGAATCTGTCAAAGCTATTTATTACTGAGGGAAAAGGTTTTGGAAATGCTCAAAATGAGGTTCACATGAAACTAACCACTACAAAAGTTTGGGCTGCTCATTATCATTTCAGCATTAAAATGGGAGATACTCATGAGGCTCCATAGCTCCCTGAGGAACTAGGCAGGTAATGATTCCTGAGGAAGGAGGAGTTGTTTTTGTCAGTGGTATAGCCACTACTATGTTGATCAAACTCCACTAAATAACCCTGCATCAAGTTCACGCAAGCAACCCTAATTAAACTCAT